>PITA01005122.1:0-114865 GCA_004023965.1 Spilogale gracilis | reverse complement strand
GATTAAGATTAATTTGTAATTTATAGTGCTCTTCTTTCCAAGCAATTCTATTGACTGGCTTCTCATTAGTGGTTTGTACTAGCATTAGTAAAATCCATAACCATTTCTATTGTTTTTAACTGATACTGAAATAGAGACTTTTCAGAATAGAGCTTACCTACAGCTCCTTGAATGCTATATCTCAGGTTATATTTCCTACTGCTTAAGCTTAACAGCAACATAAATGAGAGATTTATTTCAACAGAGTGAAGAAAAATTTATTCTCTACTTTTTACTGCTTCACTTTTTATAGAACTCAACCTAAGGTTGCTCAAATTAGTGTGCTTATGTACTATTTCACAATTTCTGTCTATATAGAAACATGAACATAATTTCCTTTAAGTAAAATTTTAGGAATGACAAAAATTGAACATACTATCACATATAACAACGCTATCTTTATCAACTTTTAGTACATACCATAGCTCAATAAAAATTTGATGATTTTTGGACAATATAGGAAATATGTTTGGTTTATTAAAAACTTACAGAATGATTACAGAATGATTCTATTAAGAATTAGTGGAGTTTTCTATGAGTTGTGGACACCTAGGGAACTTTTCATCTTTTCTCTGATAAGCATTTCATTCTCTTATAATATAAAAGGAGTTATATATAATTATTCTAATACTAAGCCATCTAATTCTTGTATCACTAACTAGCTTACTTCCTTTTTTGTTGATTTTTTAATCCAAGTCATCTGAAATTTATTTATTGTCAGATGAAGTATTTCTGAAATTTTCTACATATGTACACAAGAGAAAGGAATATTTATTTCTTTCATGAAAACTAAGTATTTCAGATAGCATTTCTATGGCCTAATGAAAACATAACTACCTTTTGCCTGCTTTTCCAAGAGATATATGTATGTGTTTTAAAGCTATCACATTATTTGACAACTTTATGAACAATTACTGGAAAGAAAACATTACATGCATTACTTTTACATAGAATTTATTAATAGTTCCTGAATCTTGCAGATTTTTAGAGAAAATTTTGTATCAAAGAAATCACAAATTTGGCCTACACAAATTCAATTCTCAATGCAATCTTCATATCACCAAATTTGTCCCATCAGGAATCTGCCTATGAATTTTTATAGTTTGGGCTGTGAGTGACAATAGCAAATGGCACAAAAGGATGTGAAATTAATGTTGGGGCCATGAAAAACAATGAGAAAAAAATTACTCGAATAGAGCTGAATATTGGGCTGTCAAATAGGTTAAATGAGGAATTTATTCCATTACCAGGGCAAAGAGACTTAGTAAACCTTTCCCCATATGTTAGATAGGGACAACTGACTGATAGGAATTTTATTGTTTATTTGTTTATACCCTGAATAGATGAAATACAATGTTCTTCTTTCAATTCCACATTATGTAATAGGTCTGTGGTTGGGAGTGGAGAAGGGAGAGCAACTTTTCTTTCAGTTAATATGATGACAGGCTGTATAGAACTCTGACAAGACATAGTAGAAAGGACTTTGCATCAACCCAGAGTTCCTTCACTGCCTGATGCCATAAATGATAGCACTGATGATTTTCTTCCTTGGAAATGGAATGCATATTCTTTTTGCAGGAAGAATGATACAATGGGTACACCCAAATGGGCAATGGCAGAGGTCACCATAACAATGTGATTATTCCCTCTGCTCCAGCGTCCATTCTCCTCTTTCTCTGTCTCCTAGAGGGATCATGGCTCCTCAGCTGAAGACAGCATTTTCTAATTTCCCTTGAAACTCATTTTACCCATGTGACTTAAGACAAAATATGTCAGTAGAAGCGATGTGACAAACTTCTGGGTCATTTCCTTTATTCTAGACTTTTCCTCATATGATCAGTACATCCTTGGAATTCACATGTTAAGGATGGCAGAACTATCCCATCATCTGGATGATTATTTTTGACTATTATATGAGAGATAAACAAACATCTGTCATTGCTAACCCACTTTTGGGGTATTTTTTTTTCTATCATCTTGGCCTCTGTATTCCCAGATTGTAATACAATTGTAATACAATTACAGTGCTATGATTTTAAAGGTACTATTTCTTTCAAATAGTTCATATGTTACTTGAGACTTTTAATAAACTTTTACAAATAAAACTGGTCTACACTTTTCTCTCTTTTTAAAAGATTCCTTAATTTAATATATATATATATATATATATAGAGAGAGAGAGGGCATACAAATCAGGTGAGGGGCAGAGGGAGTGGAACAGATTCCACACTGAGGGTAGCACCTGACATGGGGCTCCATCTCACAACCCTGAGATCATAAGCTGGGCTGAAATCAAGAGTCAGATGCTTAATTGACTAAGGCACCCAGGTGCCCTAATACACTTCTTCTTCTTCTTCTTCTTCTTCTTCTTCTTCTTCTTCTTCTTCTTCTCTCTCTCTCTCTCTCTCTCTCTCTCGTTTAATCTCATTTTTACTTTTCTGTTTTCAGAACCATTGTTTGGCTACCTTAATAATGAGCATGCATATATTTTACTTAAAAAGTGTAAGTGATTTAGTCATTTTCTCTAAGAATAGAATACATATTTTCTAAGTGAATTATGCATAAGGTTCATATCACTTTTATTTCATCTCAAAATGATGTACAGTGTTGGGAATCAGATATATTTTCAATTGACAAATCTTATACATTTGTATTACTAATGAACTCAACCCAAGAACAGCAGAATGTGTAGACATTCTGGAATAATGTGAAAGCTTGATTCTAGCCAAGAATTTTATTTGAAATCCTAGGAACAGTTATTTTGATCACTTTGTATATCTGGAGACATTATAATTAGATCATTTAAAATAACTAATCAGACATATCGAAATATCCAGAAAATTCTAAGCTTGTCTATATAATTTTGTGTACACTGTTAATGGTCTTGGTCTCAATTCTTTAGTAGCAATTTACTTATCACTAATTACAAAGAACACAAGAAGGCAACCATCAGATAAAATAATGCCATGTTTATTTTAAGATATATTTAGTAATGTGCTGAATCTATGTATCACTAATACCTGAGAACTGCCATTTCACCTTTTCACAGATGTTACTAAGTTGAGGAAAATGAGGAAGACTAAACTGGCAAATAATCTCAACTATATTAAGTACTGTTACTATTTCCATTCCAGAGACATGATTTCCATCTGCAACATTTGATTATTCAAAGAAAAGTTGGAAACTTACGCATTAGAATTGTATCAAAACTCTTCTGGAAAGCACATTAAACCTAGTTATTATTTGTTGCAGGAAGTAAAATTTGTTCCTCATATTGTGTAACAAGAAGAATGTTGAAAAATATATTGCTGAATGATTCATATACAGTTTTACTCCAGTATGAGCCAGCCCAGAAAAAAAAAAATCTATCCTATATCAAATCACACTCAAATAAAAAACACTGAAAAAAACTATATTTTTCTCTAGAACATCATATATATCCATAGCACATGCAATTATTTTATAAATAAAAATAATTTATCTAAAAAACATATCTTCTTCTAAATCTAAGGTGATTTATAGATTAATGTGTTACAAATGTTATTTTCCTTTAGAACTGCTCCTAACAAGAAACATTTATATGTAAGCTTCATAATTGGATACTTATGCATGTTTAAATTACAAGAATATTCACTTAACTTCTGTTTATAAATCCCTACCTACGTAGACTCAGTTTTAAGATTTGAGTGACTTTGACAATTAAAAATAGGATAACACCACAACAAGTCCTATATCTGGTAGTGTGTAATAGAAAACATTAATGCCATTTCACTTTAATGTTATGATGTGTCAGCATTTACTGATTTAAGTACACAGAGGCTTGCTTCCATGAGCAGAATCATTAAGAATTTTCTGAATAAGGACATCTGGGTGGCTCAGTTAAGTCCTGGGATCAGATCTGGCATCTGGCTCCTTGCTCAGTGGGGCACGTGCATCTCCCTCTGCCAGCCATTCCTTTTGCTTGTATGCTCTCTCACTCTCACTCTCTCTCTCTCTCTGTCAAATAAATTTTTTTTAAAAATCTGAATAACCAAACTCTATAAAGTGTTAATAATTTTTAACATGCAATCCATTCACTAAAGCTAAAAAAGTGTGTGCAACACATGACTTCTACACTTTGAAATACATAAATCCATGTTCTAGTAGATATCAAAGAAGTCAGTGATGACCTGAATACATATCATACTGAGGTACCATGACCAATACTGGAGTTAAGAAAAAATATAACATGCTTCCTGTCATCAGGAAGCTTACTCTTTTAAATTTTTTTTAATGGTTTTATTTATTTATTTGACAGAGAGAAACACAGCTAGAGAGGGACAACAAGTGGGGGGAGCAAGAGAGGGAGAAGCAGACTTCCTGATGAGGGACTCCTGGATCATGACCTGAGCTGAAGGCAGAAGCTTAACCACTGAGCCACCCAGGCACCCCAAGGAAGCTCAGTCTTAAAAAGCAGCTACTGCCATAAAGTTTGTTTGCCTAAAGCTCCATCCATTTTATATATATATATTTATTTATTTAAAAGAGAGAGAGAGAGCAAGTGTGTGAGAAGGGGGTGGAGGGTGGGGGTGGGGGAGAGACAGCGAGAGAGAATCCCAAGCAAACTCGGTCTGAGCATGGAGCCTGAGTTGGGGCTCCATCTCTCATCCCTCAACCTCCAGATCATGACCTAAGACAGCGCTAAGAGTTCATGGCTCAACCTACTGAGTCACAAAGGCGTCCCTAAAATGCTGCACCTAAGAGTCTCAGTTACTCCGTTTGAGTCTAAAAAACAAAAATCTCCTTATGATTAAAAAATCATCCTCATATTCAAATAAAGTCACAAAGACTCAAAACAGCAACAATAAAAGTCTAAGTTTACAAAAGTTTACAATGACATATAAGAATGTATGTCATTAAGTAGTTTATATTCCAAATCCAATATTATTATTACTTTATCACATTTTAGAACAGAGAAAGCCAAGACTCACATCCATCAAAAAACTTGCCAGTGTCATGTACTGTAAGGCAAACAAGGAACATAGATTCTATCCTTCAAACCACTGATTCAGGATTATGTTCAACATCATAGTACTCGCTTGTAAGGTGAATGTTATTTGTGATAATATATCTCTAAATCTGTCATAGAAATTAATGTTTATTGCTCATAACTAAAATTAAAATGAGATCAAAAGTTACCTAGATTATTTCCTTTACCCCTTTCTTCAGTACAGTCATTTTATTCATTTGCAGTAGGTTTATTTTTTTCATTTGTTTTCTATGTTGTTTTTTTATCTTCCTTGTGGACTTTAGTTATTTATATTTTTGAGTATGAGAAATATTAATCATTTATGAAAACATGTTTTACAGCAAAGTGTATACATTTACATTTGACCATAGCAAGTATTAGAAGCAATTTATCTAATTAAATTTAAAAATGGTTAAGGTGGCCACTTGGTTGCTGCCATATTTATTTATCATCATAAAATATAATTTACTGTTTGAATGGCAGATGTATCCTAACTAAATTCTCACTAAAACAGTATTCTTTATATAGTCCTGCTTCCACTTACATAACTCCTTATATAAAAAGAAATAACTCTTATATTAACTCTGTTCAAAGTCCCATCTTCTCTCAATTTTGAAAACTTTTCAAAATGACTTTATATTTACTTTCTCTTCTCTATGGAAAGCAGATACAATACAACTCAGCCTGTATTATTATTTTAGGCTTATTTTTTCTCTTCATGTTTTGTAAGCTTTTAAAATGTTTTTTAATGTTTATATCTTCTTTAATGAAATATAATCAATATACAGTTATACAAAGTTTTAGTGTACAATATGGTGATTCAACAATTCTATAAATTTCTTAGTGCTCATGTATATAAGTGTACTCTTAATTCCTTTTATCTATTTCACCCATCTCCCTCCACCCACCTCTCCTCTGGCAACTATTAGTTTGCTGTCTATATTTAAGGGTCTATATTTTCATTTGTCTCCTTTTTTCATTGTTTGGTCATTTTTTTTGTTTCTTAAATTCCACATATGAATGTAATCAAGTAGTATTTCTGTTTCTTTGACCAATTTACTTCACTTAGCATAATACCATTGAGGGCCAATCATTTTGCAAATGTCAAGATTTCATTCATTTTTATGACTAATTCTCCATTGTAATATAAATACTACATCTTTACCCATTCATTTATTGATGGACACTTGGGTTGCTTGCATATCTTGGCTATTGTAAATAATGCTGCAATAAACAGAAGTGTATATGTCTTTGTGAATTAGTATTTCCATTTCCTTTGGGTAAATACATACCCAGTAGCAGAATTGCTGGATCATGAGGTAGTTCTATTTTTAACTTTTAGAGGAATCTCTGTACTGTTTTCCAGTGGCTGCACCAGTTTTGCATTCCCACCAACAGTGCATGAGGGTTCCTTTCTTCTGTATCCTATTCAACACTTGTTATTTCTTGTATTTTTTTTTTTTAGCCATTTCAACAGCTGTAAGGTGATATCTCATTGTGGTTTTAAGGTGCATTTTCCTGATGATTAGAGCTGATGCATCTCTGAAACAATTTTCAGATGAATCGAAAATGTTGCAAAATCAGTTGGAAGAATTACCACTATACTTTTCTATTATATTTTTTGAAAATTACTTAATTACAAAGCAACAGTACAAATGTGGAACTAAAAATATTAACACTGACACAATAGTGTTATCAGATCTCTAAGATATATTCACATTTTAACAACTGCCCTACTAATGAACCTTTCTGGTCTAGCCTCAAATTTAGTTGTCATATTGTTTTGGTTTTCTTTATTCTGAAACAATTTCTAAGTCTGTCTTTTATTACTTTTTTATTTTTGAAAAGTGTCAGCCAGTTATTTCATTGAATTTGAATTTGTGTGATATTTTCTTGTGATTAAATGCAGGATACACAAATTTTCCTACAATGCCATGACAGTTGCTTTTCTTTATCCACTCATCTGTTGAAGGGCACCTTGGTCCTTCCACAGTTTGGTGATTGCAGCCATTGCTGCTATGAACATTGGGGTACATATCACTCTTCTTTTCACTACATCTCTATCTTTGGAGTAAATACCCAGTAGTGCAATTGCAGGGTTATAGGGTAGCTCTATTTTTAATTTTTTAAGGAATCTCCACACTATTTTCCAAAGTGGCTATACCAACTTGCATTCCCACCAACAGTGTAAGAGGGTTCCCCTTTCTCCACAGCCTCTCCAACACTTGTTTCCTGTCCTGTTAATTTTGACCATTCTGACTGGTATAACGTGGTATCTCAATGTGGTTTTGATTTGAATTTCCCTGATAACTAATGATGAAGAACATTTTTTCATGTGTCTGTTAGCCATTTGTATGTCTTCTATGGAGAATTGTCTGTTCATGTCTCCTGCCCATTTGTTGATGTGATCATCTTTTTTTTAGTTGTTGAGTTTGAAGAATTCTTCATAAATCTTGGATGTCAGCCTTTTGTCTATAGTGCCATTTGCAAATATCTTCTCCCATTCCATGGGTTGTCTCTTTGTTTTGTTGACTGTTTCCTTTGCTGTACAGAAGCTTTTATTTTGATGAAGTCCCAAAAGTCCATTTTCACTTTTGTTTCCTTTGCCTTTAGAGACATGTCTTGAAAGAAGTTGCTGTGGCCGATGTCAAAGAGGTTACTGCCTATGTTCTCCTCTAGTATTTTCATGGATTCCTGCCTCACATTAAGGTTTTTCATCCATTTAGAGTTTATTTTTGTGTATGGTGTAAGAGAATGGTCAAGTTTCATTCTTCTGTACATAACTGTCCAATTTTCCCAGCACTATTAATTGAAGAGACTGTCTTTTTCCCCTTGGATATTTTTTTATGCTTTGTAGAAGATTATTTGACCACAGAGTTGAGGGTCCACATCAGGACTCTCTACTCTGTTTCATTGGTCTGTGTGTCTGTTTTTGCGCCAGTACCATGCTGTCTTGGTGATCACAGCTTTGTAATAAAGCTTGAAATAAGGTAATGTGATGACGCCAACTTTCTTTTTCTTTTTTGACATTTCCTTAATATTTCAGGGTCTTTTCTGGTTCAATATAAATTTTAGGATTGTTTGTTCCAGCACTTTGAAAAATGCCAATGGTATTTTGATTGGGATGGCATTGAAAGTATAGATTGCTCTGGGCAGTATAGGCATTTTAACAATGTTTATTCTTCCAGTCCATGATCATGGAATGCTTTCCATCTTTTTGTATCTTCTTCAATTTCTTTCCTGAATGTTCTGTAGGTCCTCTAGTACAGATCCTTTATTTCTTTGGTTAGGTTTATTCCAAGGTATCTATGGTTTTTGGTGCTATAGTAAATGGAATCGATTCTCTAATTTCCCTTTCTATATTTTCATTGTTAGTGTATAAGAACATAACTGATTTATGTGCATTGATTTTGTAACCTGCCATATTATTGAATTGCTGTATGAGTTCTAGTAGTTTGGGGGTGGTCTTTTGGGTTTTCCATATAAACTATCATGTCATATGCAAAGAGAAAGTTTGGCTTCTTCCTTTGGCTTCTTCTTTCAGTTTGAATAACTTAGATTTATTTTTGTTGTCTGATTACTGTTGCTAGGACTTCTAGCACTATGTTGGATAACACTTGCACATCCTTGTCTTGTTCCTGATCTCAATTGGAAGGCTGTCAGCTTTTCCCCATGGAGAATGATATTCGTTGTGGGTTTTTCATGGATATATTTATGAGGTTAAGGAACATTCCCTCTCTATATACTTTGAAGAGTTTTAATCAGGAACAGATGCTGTATTTTGGTAAATGTTTTTTTCTGCATCAATTTAGAGGACCATGTGGTTCTTCTCTTTTCTCTTATTAACTGGTTCTATCACATTGATTGATTTGCAAATGTTGAACCACCCTTGCATTCCAGGGATAAATCCCACCTGGTCTGGAGGATAATTTTTTTAATGTACTGTTGGATCCTATTAGCTCGGATCTTGTTTAGAATCTTGGTATCCATATTCATTAGAGATATTGGTCTGAAATTCTCCTTTTTGATGAGGTCTTTGTTTGATTTGGGAATTAAAGTAATGCTGTCTTTATAGAGAGAGTCTGGAAGTTTCTGTTTCTATTTTTTGAAACAGCTTCAGGGGAATAGGTATTATTTCTTCTTGAATGTTTGTTAGAATTCCCCATGGAACACATCAGGTTCTGAGCTATTGTTTTTTAGGAGGTTTTTGATTACTGCTTCAATCTCATTTCTAGATGTTGGTCTATTCAGATTGTCAATCTCTTCCTGTTTCAGTCTTGGAAATTTATAAGTTACCAGGATTGCATCCATATCTTCTAGGTTGTTTAACTTATTGGCATATAACTGTCAATAGTAATTTCTGATGATTGTTTCTATTTCCTTGGTGTGGGTCATGATCTTTTGCCTTTCATTCATAATTTTATTAATTTGAGTCCTTTCTATTTTCTTTTGAATTAGTTTGGCCAATGGTTTATCAATCTTATTACTTTTTTCAAGGAACCAGCTTTTAGTTTTATTTATGTGTTCTCTTGTATCTCTAGTGTCTAATTCATTGATCTCTGCTCTAATCTTAATTATTTCCCTTCTTGTGTGTGGGGTTCGCTTAATATATGATTGATTTTCCAGTTCTTTAAGGTGTAAAGAGAGTTGGTGTATTTGGGATTTTTCAATTTTTTGAGTGAGGTTTGGATGGCTATGTATTTCCCCACTAGGACCAACTTTGTTGTATCCCATAGGTATTGGATCAAGGTATCTTCATTCTCATTGGTTTCCATGAAATGTTTAAGTTCTTTGATTTCTTGGTTGAGCCAAACATTCTTGAGCAAGATAGCCTTTAGCTTCCAAGTGTTCGAATTCCTTCCAAAATTTTTGTTTTGGTTGAGTTCCAGTTTCAAGGTATTGTGGTCAGAGAATATGCAGGGAATAATCTCAGCCTTTTGGCATTAGTTGAGCCCTGATTTGTGACCTAGTGTGTGGTCTAATCTGGAGAAAGTTCCATGTGCACTCAAGGAGAATGAGTATTCTGTTGTTTTAGGGTGGAATGTTCAGAATATATCTATGAGATCCATCTGATCAAATTTGTCATTCAAAGTTCTTCTTTCTTTGTTGATTTTCTGTATAGATGATCTGTCCAATGTCGAGAGTGGTGTGTTAAGATCACTTACAATTAATGTATTTGTATCAGTATGACTCTTTATTTGCTTAACAATTGGCTTATGTAGTTGGCTGCTCCCATGTTGGGGGCATAAATATTTAGAATTGTTAGATCTTCTTGGTGGATAGACCCTTTAAGAATGATGTAGTGTCCTTCTGTATCTCTTCAGATTAAAATATAATTTATCTGATATGAGGATCACTACCCCAGCTTTCTTTTGAGGCCCGTTGGCATGAAAGATGGTTCCCCATCCCCTCATTTTCAGTCTGGATGTATACTTAGATTTAAAATATGTCTCTTGTAGACAGCATATGGATGGGTCCTTTCATTTTATCCAGTCTGCAACCCTGTGTTGTTTTATAAGAGCATTTAGGCTTTTCACATTGAGAGTGATTATTGGAAGATAACATTTCTATTGACATCATGTTGCCTTTGAAGTCCTTGTTTCCTTCTTTCTTTTTAAAAATATTTTATTTATTTATTTGACAGAGAGATCACAAATAGACACAGAGGCAGGCAGAGAAAGAGGGGAAAGCAGGCTCCCTGTTGAGCAGAGAGCCCAATGTGGGACTCAATCCCAGGACCCTGAGATCATGACCTGAGCTGAAGGCAGAGGCTTAACCCTCTGGGCCACCCAGTCACCCGTAGTCCTTGTTTCTATAGATTGCTTCTGTAAATTTCTGTTCGGTGTCACTCTTGTGTTCTTTCCTCTTTTATAACCCCTCCCCCTTAATATTTCTTGTAGTGTTGGCTTGTTGGTCACATAATATTTTAGACCTTGCCTGTCTTGAAAGCTCTTTATCTCTCCCTCCATTTTGAAGGTGAGGCTTTCTGAGTAAAATATCCTTGGCTGCATATTTTTTTCCTTTAATGTCTTGAATACATATTTCCAGACCTGTCTGGCTTGCCAGATTTCTGTGGACAGGTATGATGTTATTCTGATGGTCTTCCCTCTTTAGGTAAGAGATCTCTTCCCCTCAGCTGCCCTTAGGACATATTCTTTGAATTTACGATTCATGAATTTCATAATTATGTGCCTGGAGGTTTTTCTAGCCTCATTGATCTTGGGGGGGTGTCCTCTCTGCTTCTAGTACATGAACACTTGTTTCATTCCCTAGATTAGGAAAATTTTCATCCAGGATTTGTTCAACTATATTTTCTAGTATTCTGTCTTTCTCTACCCCCTCAGGGATCCCAATAATTCTGATATTGGAGTGTTTCGTGGTGGCATTTATTTCCCTAATTCCATTATCATGGGATTTTAGCTGTTTGTTCCAAGACTTCTCCTGTTAATCCTTCTCAATCAGTCTGTCTTCTAGATCACTAATGCGATCTTTGGTTCACTTACCCTAGCTATTTTAGTATTTATATTAGATTGGATCTAACTGATAGCATTTTTAACCTCTTCCAGGTCAGCTGTCACTTCCACCCTTAGAGATTCGATGTTGCCACTAATGGTCTTTTCCTACTTAGCTGTTGCTTGTATAATTACTACCCTGAATTCCATTTCCCTCATATTAGATGTGTCCATATCCAGTAGTTCTATGAAAGAGGTTGCCGTCTTTGAATTTTTCTTCTGTTGGGTATTCCTCCTCAGAGTCATTTTGGTGAAGGTTGGTTGAGGGGCTTTATAGTTGAATATATCAACCTCAGTCCAGGCAAGTTGCCTGTTGGAAGGTTTCAGAGGAATCAGAAGTCACCACCAAAAAGAAAGAAGAAAGAAAAAAGAGAAAGAAGAAGAGAAAAAAAGAGAAAAAATCCAGCCAAATGGGTCCTCAATATGGCAGAAAAACAAAAAAGAATAAACAATAAGACTGTCAAAAGTAAAAGAAAGGAGAAAGTCAGGAATGACTTTCTCAAATACCTGGGAGTCATCTCTTTGAAATATAATCATCAAGAAATATAGGGACCCTAACTCTTAGTCTGTGTGGGAGGGTAGGAGCCTAATTTTGATATGCACTGATTAGCAGACACACTTGGCCTAATCACATCGACCAATCTCCACTTTAAAGTTCTTCCACCCCCAGCCTCTGCTTTTGTACTAGCTCACATGAGTGCTTAAACTCTCTTTAATCTCTTATTTCAATGGAGGTGAGTTTAATCTTTTCCCCTATGGTGATAGTCTTGAAGAAAGTCTTTCTCAAATATTTGATCTGTATGGTGCAATTTTTTTTTTGACAATATCAGAAGCAAACAAAATAAATGTCAGTAAAAGGCAGTAGAAATTCCAAAATGATATAAATAGAATTATATGCAACACCAGTAACCTAGCTATTTCAGAATTTGAAAAATTTACAATACAATTTTGCCCCTTAGAGAAAAAAGAGGCAACACATAAACATACTATTTTTAAAATGAAAATAATTTATTATTCTATAAAATATAACATAATCCTTGAGCTACTCTTCCAAGTCTCTTGAAATTTTGATAATTATATATTAGAATTGTTTCAATATTTTATGTGCATATGTACATATAGATGAATATATTTTGCTTTATTTATTTTTACTTGCTTAGAATCAAATTCTGTTTTGTTCTCTTCTTCAGTTAATACTATACTTGATGTTCTACATCAGAACACAAGAGCTTTGTGTTACAATAATGATATACAATCTTTTATGTTGTATCAGATCAGATCAGAGACAGAGATGATCAGATCTCATTGATGAGATAAAAGATAAAAAATATACTGGGATCTGTACTTACCACTCCATAATTCTTAATGAGCCACACATATTTCTTATGATTTCCAAGATCATCAAAATTTTATTGAGCTATGATATATACTAAAGGCAGATGAAGACAGCATTGTTATATGGAAAGTCATTCTCCATGCTTATTGTCATTCCTAATATTTCTACTTTTAGCAAAACAGCAGAAACAGCCACCATTCCCCAGTGCTCTGCAAACAACCACCAGGAGCTTTTACCACTGAAGAAATCAATGGCCAGGACAGCTGCAGCTGAAGCCCTGTGGATTTCACTGTTTTTTGCTCCACAGGTATCTGCATTCACTCCAGCCACCTGAGTCCCTTCCAACACCCTTCCTGAGCCCTGCTGGAGCCCTGGGCATACACCAGCAGCCAGCCAGGGCTCTCTGGCTCCATTAGTGTAAAATGCCACACTACACACCCAAAGTTAACCTTTACTGCTGTGTGCATTCTAGAAACCAAAACCTCCAGCCATATATTTGCACAATGTTGGCCTGACAGCTGTCATTGGCCTCCAGTGCCGTGTGCAGACCCGTGACAAAATAATACAGCCATGGAAGTGCACACCAATAGCTGAGTCCCCAAAAGCTGTTTATGGGCCTGGATTCTCCCATCAAATGTATAGAGTGAATGTGTGGGTTAAAACAGAAACAAAAGATCATCAACAACAACAACAAATAAGACCCAACTATATTCTGCCTACAAGAGATACACTTCAGTTTCAAAGATATAGATAGGCTCAAAGAGAAAGGATGTGAAAGGATACTACATACAAATGGAAACAAAGTGAGCAGAGTAGCTATTTTGTATCAGTTAAACAGATGTTAGTTAAAAAACAGTAACAAGAAACAAAGATCATTATATATGAAGGGGATCATTAATCAAGAGGATATAACAGTTAAGCATACATGCACTCAATCAGAGCACCTAAATATGTTAAGCAAATACTAACATATATGAAGGGAGTAATAACCAACAATACAGTAATAGTAAGGGATTTCAGTACCTCGCTTTCAACAATGGATAGATCATCCAGGCAATACATAAAAAAAGGAAACACTGAATTTGAAAAATACTTTACACCAATTAAACCTAACAGACATATATAGACCATTCTATCCAATAGCAGCAGACTACATATTCCTCATGGAAATTTTTCCAAGATACTTTACAAATGTATTATAATTTACCACTTAATTATGAATTATGCATATTTTCCTTTTGAAATTCTAGTTTGTACCAGTTTTACTTATGTGATTAGTCTTATGGAGCTGTTAATTGTCTTTGCCATCAAATAAAATGTAAAGTAAGAAATTGTATCTTAAAAGTTGTCTACTTTCAATATTTTAAGTTTCTATTCTTGTTAAAGCAATTTTCATAATTTTTCTTGGAAGAAATAATACTGTATATTCATTAAATATAATTCACTATCTTAATAAAAGTGCAAATACAATATAAGAGTAAATTTTGGAGAGAAGCATCTCTTTTTGAATAGACAACTCTCCTAGAGTGTAATTGAATTTTATTTAAAAATAATTATATAAGTCTGTTATGATCAGTAACTTGTCTTTGTAAAGAACCAAAAATAAATAAAATTCAACACATTAATGTTTAGTCTTATATTGACCTTTTTGTGGTAATTATGATCACTTTTTGTGTATCATTCTTTATGATCAATATGACTTTTCATATAAAGGGAATGTATGCTTATGTCTGTGTGTGTGAAATAGCTTATGAATATGATAATTATTTTAAATATATTTTACATATAATTCTAATGATTATATATCTGAAAACACTTCAGTACATATACTCTAATGTGAAGAAATTAGAAGAAAGAAAATAATGGGAGAAGATAAATTCTTGATATTTTACCTCATAAACCTTGATATTTTACCTCATAAACACCATGGCTAATGAAAATGCATTGTGGGTTATATTCATGTTGGTAGGAGTAAGGGAAGTGTTATATTTATGGTGATAAGAGTGCTAGATAAAAAATTTGAAGTTTGACTTTTCCAATTTTCCTCTGGTTACTGATTTCTAGTTTCATACCAGAGTAGCAGGCAAAGGTACTTGATATAATTTTTATTGTCTTAAACTGAAGACTTTTGTGGCCTAACATGATGTTTCCTGGAGAACATCCTGTGTAGTATTGGGAAAAATGTGTATTCTCTTTCTATTGGATGGGATATTGTGTATATGCCTCTTGGGTCCTTTTGGTCCATAGTGTTGTTCAAATTCTCTGGTTTTTTAATTGATTTTCTGTCTTGATCGCTATCTGATAAGTGTTAGTATCTAAAATCCATGGGTCTCCAACAACTCAGTAGCAAAAGCAAACAACAACAACAAAAATATAATCAAAAATAGGCAAAGGACTTTCAAATAGAAATTTTTCCAAAGAAGACAGAGAAGCGGCCACCAGTTATATGAAAATGTGTTCAACATCATTAATCATGCAAAAATGCAGATCAAAACCACAATGAGATATCACCTAACACTTATTACAGTGGCTATTATAAAAAAAAAATCCAAAAGATATCTAGTGTTGGCAAGTATGTGGATAAACTGAAACTATCATACACTGTTAGTGGGAATGTAGAATGGTGCAGCTACTATGGAAAACATTATGTAGTTTCTTTAAAAAATTAAAAATAGAACTACCATATCATCCAGCAATCCCACTTCTGGGTATTTATTCAAAGGAATTGAAATCAAGATCTCCAAGAGATACTGTAGTCTCATGTTCATTGCAACATTTAGTTTCAATATCAAAGATTTGGGGAAAAGAGCAAACAAGTGTTCATCAATAGATGAATGGGTAGAGAAACATGGGGTTTATACACAACAGAATATTATTTGACTTAAAGAAATAAAGAAATCCAATATTGGGCACCTGGGTGGCGCAATTGGTTAAGCATCCATCTCTTGGTTTTGGCTAAGGTCATGATCTCAGAGTCCTGAGATTGAGCCCCAAGTCTGGCTTCCTACTGAGTGGGGAGTCTGATTCCCCTCGTTGTCTCTACCTCTGCCCCTCCCCATGCACAAGCACTCTTTCTCTAAAACAAACAAATAAATCTTTAAGAAAAAAAAGTAAGAAGGAAATCCACTATTTGTGACAACACGGATGAATCTAGAGGAAATTCTTCTTATATGAAATTCATCAAACACAGAAGGACAAAGATTGCAAGATTCCACTTAAATGAGGATTTTAAAACAGTCAAAGCCATAAAAAGAGAATGGAATGGTGGTTTCCAGGGACTCAGGGGAAGGGGAAATGGGAAATGTTGTTCAGTGGGTAGAAAATATGGGGAACCCGGAACCTAGCTGTGTCAACAGTTGAGTGTAGCTTCTGGACTCACTAGCTCAGACGTTCATGGCCAGGCAGGTTAGAGTTAAGGAGCAAAACTCCTGGTACCCGCCTATCCAGGCTCCCACTCAGGTGAGAGCAATGATAGTGCATGTAGGCTAGAGGCAGCAGTAGTCACATAGGCAGTGGTAGGCAGTTTTACTATTATAGGATCTTAATCTTACCCAGGGGCATGGGGCATCTCCCTTGTTGTTTAGCCAAAGAGTTACTGATGTAGGGCACTTGGGTTGCTCAGTTGGTTGGGCGACTGCCTTCGGCTCAGGTCATGATCCCAGAGACCCAGGATCGAGTCCCACACAGGGCTCCCTGCTCAGCGGGAATCCTGCTTCTCCCTCTCTCACTCCCCCTGCTTGTGTTCCCTCTCTGGCTGCGTTTCTCTCTGTCAAATAAATAAAAATCTTTAAAAAAAAAAAAGAGTTACTGATGTAGTGTAGTGTAGAAAGAACAAAGAGAATCAATGTCATGGGACTTGGGCATGATCAGGAGTGTGTGTAGAAATCATGATAATAAGGAAAACATGTAACGTTATTATCACCGCCCCTTGTTCAATTGAGCACATTCTACTATAAAAGCTTTGTACCCCTTAATAAAATCGGCATTGCTTGGACATCATCCACTTTGTCCTTCCTGTCCCCATCTCTTTTTCTTTGTCTTGTCTTTGTCTTTGTTTTCCCATCTCCTTGCCCTCAGGTTCAGCTTACATTGTTGCGCCGGCGGCGACAAGAAAATTTCAGTTATGCAAGAGGAATAATTTCTAGATATCTGCTTCACTGCTGTACAACATAGTACATATGGTTAATAATACCATATTGTGGATTTTAAAATATATTAAAAGGATAGTTCTCACGTTGTGTTTTCACACACATACACCTCCATGCACACACATACAAAAGAATACAGGAAATTTTTGGGTGTGATGGGTATGTTTAGTGACTTGGTTATGGTGAAGGTTTCATATGACATGTATATGTCCCAAAATATCAAAAAGTGTACATTAAGTATGTGAATTTGGGGTATATAAGTTATACCTTAATAAAGCCTAAAAAAGAATCAAAAGCTTGAATTCAATTAATATTACAACTATTTATTAGGATGCTAAAATTTCTGAGTACCTGCATTATGTTACTTATTTTTATAATTTCAACACATGTAGTTGATACTCATATTTCACAAATAAATGAATGTGTAATATAATTACATAATAATAATTCTCCCCTCATGGTCCAGTAGTTGTTTGTTTCTTTTTTTCTCAGCTTCTTTATTTTCCATCATTTGGTCTTCTATATCACTAATTCCCCCTTCTGCCTCATTTATCCTAGCAGTTAGAGCCTCCATTTTTTATTGCACTTCATTAATCGCTTTTCTTGATTTTAACTTGTTTAGATTTTAGTTCTCTTTTTCTCCAGAAAGGATTTTATTTATCCAGAAAGGGATTCTTTAGTATCTTCCATGCTTTTTTAAGCCCAGCTATCAACTTGATAATCATCATTCTGAACTCTAGTTTTGACATATTACTAATGGCTCTATTGTTTCAGTCCCTAGACATTGGTATTGCCTCTTGTTTTGTTGTTGTTGTTTGTTTGTTTTTGTTTTTCTTTCTTTTTTTTGGTGAGGTGAGTGTTTCCACCTTGTCATTTTATCCAGATAAGAATTGATGAATGAGAGAACAAAATACTAAAAGTGTAGGGATTACCCCAGAAAAATATACACTAACCAAATCAAAGGAGACTCAAAACTGGGGGGAGAAGAAAGGAAAAAAAATGATATAGATATAGATATAGATATAGATATAGATATAGATATAGATATAATGATTAGACTGGTGAAGAGAATAGAAAAGAGCCACACACTTGATTTTAGGTGTATTTTGGTCTGTTAGAAGAAACTGCCTCCCAAGGTTTTAAAGAAATAAAAACTTATATATGTACAAAAATAAGTGTATACACAATGAAGGGATGGAATATGACTATAAAGATGAAAATTTAAAAAGACTCTAAAAAGGAATTGATAAGATAAGAAGTTGGTTTTAAAAAAGAAAAAAAATTAAAAAAAGAGGAAAGAATATGATGAGGTTGGAGATTAGAACAAAGCCATGCACTAGATTTAGGGTATATTTTGATCTATTACAGGGAATTGTATCCCCAAATTTTAAAGAAAGATAAAACTATATGTATAAAAAATAAACTTAAATACAATTAAGGGATAGAATATGACTATAACAATGAAAATTTTAAAAAGATTTTTTTTTAAAATGGTATTGATAAGATAACTAAAAAACATTTAAATGAAGAGAAAAAATAAAAAAATAAAATAAGAAAAAATAAAATAAAATAATTAACTTTGACAGACTAAAGAATCATGGGGAAAAAGCCATGAATTCTATGTGGTGTGTTCCCTTAGCTCTGGAGTTCCACGGTTCTCATAGATCAGTGAACTTGGTCTTGGCTGGATGTTCTCACTGATCTTCTAGGGGAGGGGGGCGTTGTAATTATTCTCAAATGTCTGTGCCTGAGGTGGAACTGCCCCGCCCTTGCCAGGAGCCAGGCTAAGTAATCTGCTCAAGTCCTCTCTCCATAGCTTTTGATCCCTAAATGCTTTCTGTATAGCTTTGGAGGACAGGAATGAAGATGGCAGCTTCCCAATCTCTGGTCCAGAGAAGCCGAGAGCTTGGGCCCCACTCCTCAGTGCACCCTCAGAGAAAAGCAATCAACCATGCCCATCTCCCTAGTCTCTGGCTGCACTCCTGCTCACCTAACCAGTGATGGAGCGTTTCTATCTCTGGTGCAAGGTCCTATTTGGAGTCTCCAAACCCGGAAGATTCCTGCATCATGCTCTCATGCTGCTCCTCCCAGTGGAGGAAGGAAGGGGTTTCTCTGGATCTGCTATTTGTGAGGTCCTTGCTCAAAGACCAGTAGCCCGACTGTGGGTTGGATCAAGGCTTAAGGTAACCCTGAGCTGAGACCACAGTCCTTGGCTCCATCACTGCAGCTGGATTTCTTACTCCGATACATGGGAGCTCTGCCATGCTCAGGCACCTTGGGTCCTTCTGTGACCCAGCAGGTCCTGAGACCACACTGTCCCAGTGAGGGTTTCACCTCTCATTAGCCTCTGGGGCAAGGTCCCTCAGTGAAGCAGACTTCTGAAAGTTCCTATTTTGTACTCCACTGCTCTAGTGCTGGCCAGGAACCAGCTCCTCCCTTCCACAGTCTGTCTTCCCAAATGTCGCCTCAGATTTACTTCTCTTCACGTCCTACCTTCCAGAAAGTGGTCACTTTTCTGTGCCTAAAATTGCTGCTCTTCTTCTCTTCGATCTCCTATTGAGTTTGTAGGTCCCCCAACTGATTTGATAACTATCTAGCCGAACTCCTAGGACGTGATGTTATCTAGCTAGGTCTCCTACTCCTCCACCATCTTGCTCCTCCACACTGAATCAGTATATTTTAAAAAGTAATTTCAAGAATATTTTGGAGCGAGAATATGACTTATACTAGTTCAATTAGATTCAGAGTTAAAATATTAGAAGTTGACCTAGTGCCACTTTTCCCAGACATACATATAATTTAGTAAACCATTTTGACTTTTTTTCCTTTTAAAAGAGGGACAGAGAGGAGAGGGAGGCAAGAGGGAGGCAGAAGTAGAGGGAGAGTGAAAATCTCTAACAGGTTGCACACCCAGTGTAGAGCCCAACTTGGAGCTCAGTCTCACAACCCTGAGATCATGACCCAAGCTGAAGTCAAGAGTTTGATGCTTGACCAACTGAGCCACGCAGGTGCCCCTAGACCATTTTAATTTCTTAAGTAAAAAACAAGTAACATCCATAAATTGCTAAAATATCACAACTAAAGGCATTGTGTAGTTTTAACCTTTTACAATGGCAAAAATAGCCAATCTGTTTCCTTCTGAAAGTATTTCCTCTATTATTTTGTTCTTCAGTGACAGATAGGAAATTGTTTGTTTGTTTGTTTGTTTGTTTGTTTTTAAGTATCTAGAATGCATGTAGCACTCCTGGGATCCCTGTTTTCTAGTTTCTAATTATCCTTTATAATTTGTTCCCACTTATTTTTATAGATCTTTCAAATTTCCCTCTTACTGAATATAACCAAGTAATTACAAAGCAAAGTACAGTTTTATAACAAGATAATTTAACAAAATTAGAAACATTGAAAAGTTAAACACTAAACAGGTAAAGAAAATTGCTACATTAGCATGAATAGAACAATTTTCTGTGATGACAAATCATTCACTAAGAAAAATAATCAACAGAAAAAAATGAACTGTTAGGCATAAAAACAATAAAACCTTCGAACATTTATTTCAAAACAAATCGGAATCTTTATGGACATTTTATATGTTGGCTATTACAATTTTAATTAGACAAGGATGGGTAATAAACTAACCACAATAGCCAAGTTTCTGAAGAGTAAAATCTGTCTCTAAGTATTGAATCCTCCAAGAAAAAGAAGGTAATCTCAGTATTTGTCTGCATGACAGACTTTAGTTTTGCAATCATGCCACATGCATAACACTCTCTCAATTCTCCAGATTAAAAAATTGTATTCTAGAGGGGAAAATTATGTTTATAAAGAGAGAGCTACAATGTCAAAAAAAATCATGTGGTTTAATATACAAAAGAAAAAATCAATCACAATATTTTAGATCTATGGAATAATACTGAGTTTAATAATAGAAAAATGATCTAATCACAGTTTACAGTTGTAAAAAGTCAGATAAATAAAAGTAAAATAAATGTACTTCTTATGCCTAGGGAATACAACTATGGCTATATATGTTGGTATTTCTAGCTTCTAATACTATGCCTGCATACAAAAAAAAAATAAATTAAAAAAATCTTCATTCTTGTATAAGTGAATCTTTAGTGGTTTTTATTTTTTTAATTTATTTTTTATTTTTTTATTTTTTTTAAAGATTTTATTTATTTGACAGAGAGAAACACAGCGAGAGAGAGAACACAAGCAGGGGGAGTGAGAGAGGGAGAAGGCAGCCCGATGTGGGACTTGATCCTGGGTCTCCAGGATCATGACCTGAGCCGAAGGCAATTGCTTAACCAACTGAGCCACCCAGGCACCCCACTTTAGTGGTTTTTAAAGTGGATTTCCTTCCATTTTTTTTTTTTGTTTTATGTATGTATATATTCATGTATGTATATACATATGTAATCTCTACATCCATCCTGGGTCTCAAACTCACTACCTCAAGATCAAGAATCTCATGATCTACTAACTGAATTAGCCATGCACCACAATTATACATAATTCAATTAATAAAAATAATTAATTTTTAAAATAATACTTTAATTAATTGATGCAAATCCCTCTAAATAATTTGTCTTTGGTGAAATTTCCTGGACAACTGACTTTTTAAGGCAGATATTTATATGCAAACATTTTTTTTAAAGATTTTATTTATTTATTTGACACAGAGAGAGAGATCACAGGTAGGAAGAGAGGCAGGCAGAGAGAGAGAGGGAAGCAGTCTCCCCGCTGAGCAGAGAGTCTGATGCAGGGCTCCATCCCAGAACCCCGAGATCATGACCTGAGCCAAAGGCAGAGGTTTTAACCCACTGAACCACCCAGGGCCCCTGCATGCAGGCATTTTAATACAAATGTGCTAAATAATAATATTTATTATTTACTCCACTTTTAAAGGAGTAAGGGTAGCATAATGGAGCTGATACTCAAGTAAATCCCATAGAGAATTTTGAAGTTGGAAAGGCCTTCCAACATCTCCCGAACTAAGGGCCTTTTTGGCCCAGAATCCTCCCTGGGGAAGGATACAAATTTCAGCAAGACAATGCCTTTTGAGCTAGGGGAATCCCTAGTTAGAGCTGTCAATCACTGATAGCACATGCTTCTGAAAGTTGAAGGAGTTCTTTGGTCTTAAAAACAGTATCTGTATGAAACACCACTGTCTCCACAATACGTCTCTCCTTGCATTACATGCACTTACTTGCTTTATATAGTAAGTTCATTTTTTCTGGGACAGGAGTTTTAGAGTCCTAGTTTGTTTCTTTTGCTAGGAAAATATTCAGGGAGAAAAAAGATAATATGAACAATTGCCATTCCTGCTTGTATTTGGGTTGAAGACCAGAACTGACACTCACCACTTCCATTTTTGATCATCCATTCGGGATTCTCCTCTGCCTCAAATGGGTCTCTTGCCTGGTGGGGTGACCCAGATCTGCTGAGGAGTCTGAACTTGTTAACATGAACCTATCAGGCTATGGTAGCTTTACTTGAGCATTTACAGTTAAAATTGAAAAGAGTTACCAAAGCACGTCTCAAGTGGATTACCCGAGTGCCAATTATTTGCCTCCCTGATCAATTATAAAGCAAAATGACCACTTCCTTGTGATAACCAATTACCTCTGGCAATATGGTAGCTAACTTCTATTCTATTCTATCTTATTCTATTCTATTTTTGCTTGGTGGGCTTCTGGCAAAAGGACCTAGAATTATCAAGCAGCAGCTAAAACTTAAATGTGTTGTGACTCTATGTTGGCTTGTATCCATTCCATGGCGGATTATTTCCCTATATAAAAACAAAACCATTGAGACTACTGTTTCAGAGACTGTAAGTACGTATTCCATAACTGATAAGCAGAATTAATGTTGAGTGGAGTTATTCCTAATTCTTCCCCTTGGCATCCATTCCCAGGTAACACAACATTCTACATTGATCTTTGATTCTAAGTATATATGTATGGCATTATGGGGCATAGTGCCTCTTCCCTCCAGGGTTTCATTTTCAAGGGGGTTCTGAAGATGTGATAACAAGGAGCTTTTTTTTTTTCATTTTTTTCAGGTCAACAGCTTTGAGAAAGTTTGTTATATCATAGAGTCAGTGGATCCCCTGGTCATTTGCTCACTGCTGCACTTCTTTGGCTATAAAGTGAGTTCTTTGGTTTGATGTAACATTATGCAGCTACTATGTTAATGATTCAGACAATTCATGAGCTCTTGTAATGCTCCTAAATGATACTGCCTAAAACCGTGTAAAGAGGCAATAAAAATTTATACCTGAAAAACGTGCAATTTCTGTCAAATGAATTATTTCCCCATCAGAGGTTGGGAAAAAATTAAATATAGTCAACTCAACCATCAGATAGTTATTTTTTTAAAAAGATTTTATTTATTCGACAGAGAGAAACACAGCCAGAGAGGGAACACGAGCATGGGGAGTGAGAGAGGGAGAAGCAGGCTTCCTGCCTAGCGGAAGCCCTATGCAGGACTCCATCCCAGGTCTCCAGGATCATGACCTAAGCCGAAGGCAGCCGCTGAACCAACTGAGCCACCCAGGAGCCCCAACATAGCTATTTTTTTTTCTAAAAGGAATGGTGCCATATTTGGGGTTCAGTATTCTTGTTGCTAGCAGGATGTACATTTGCCAGTGAAAGTAAATAGAAACTCAGGCTGTGGAGGCCTACACTGTGGGGTCAATGAATAGTCTACATTCATAATACCATAGGTATTCTGTCCATAAGTCCATTTTGCCAGAACTGGTGATTCTTATGGCAGAGTCTGGCAGACATTAACAGGCAAAATAATTGTTTATTTAATTGTTCAGTGTCATTTAGTTATAGATGTTACCTGTTAGATATTAACAGGAAACACAAAGATCTTTGTATTTCAATAGATTCATTAATATGTCTCTTCTCTAAAAATGCTTATTTCCATTCTTCAAATCTTTTTGTTCTAAGTTTACTAAGTATTGTTTCTTCCTTCATGGGAATTGCAAAATAGTATAATTTTTCTTATGAACAAAAATGCCCCTGCATGCTATAGACCTTGAATTTTTATGGACTTTAACTCTCATCTTCTGGGATATATGTATCTTACCAAAGTTCTTGCTATGTCTTCTTCTTCCAATATGTTTAGCTTGTTGTCAGCAATATGGTGCATTTATATTATGTTCTAAAGTTATACAATTATCTCTTCTAAGTGAATGTAAGCTTCTCTTCCTCATTCCATATATGAATGAAAAAGATATATTTGCCTGATTCATGAGTACATTCAATGTACTTGAGGTCATGTTAATTTGTTCCTACAATTGATGCTAGACTGGCACAGAACAAAAATTGGAGCTAGTGCTTGATTGATACTATGCTAATAAAGTGTTCAGTGTAGAATCTGTCTTCACTGTTTCTCACAAGAAGTCTGCTGTTACTTTTGTTCTTTTGTATGTAATATGTCTTATTTTTTGGCTTCTTTTCTAATATTTTATTTATTTCTTTGACAACAAGAGAGATTACAAGTAGGCAGAGAGGCAGGCAGAGAGAGAAGAGGAAGCAGGCTCCCTGCCGAGCAGAGAGTCTGATGCTGGCCTCCATCCCAGCACCCTGAGATCATGACCTGAGCTGAAGGCAGAGGCTTTAACCCACTGAGCCACCCAGGCACCCTTCTTCTTTGTTTTTTAAAAATATTTTCTCTTTATTCCTGGCTTTCAGAAGTTACTTTATGGTGTACCTTATTATGGTTCTACCTGTAATTATTGTGCTTGCATAGATTACATTTTATATTTTTTAGTTTTGTGGTTTTTTAAAATCTTTTTTCTTTAAGATTTTATTTATTTGAGAGAGAGAGAGAGTATGAGAAAGGAGAAGGTCAGAGGGAGAAGCAGACTCCCCATGGAACTGGGAGCCCAATGTGGGACTCAATCCTGGGACTCCAGGATCATGACTTGAGACGAAGGCAGTGGCTTAACCAACTGAGCCACCCAGGCACCCTTAATTTTGTATTTTATTGAATTTAAAACATTTGGTTTTTTTTTTTCATAAAATACATTTATGATAATTTCATTTCACTTTTTGGGCCTCCAATTACATGTATGTTAGACTTTCCCATATTGTCCCAGGTCACTGAAGCTCTGTTACCTCTTTTAGGGAAACCTATCTGTTTATATCTCTTTCTTTTTAAGTATAATTTGTAATAGGGAAACTTCAAATAAAACATATGTCTTCCAGTGTTAAAGCAATTGAAGTGAACATCTTAACTCTCCTGTAATTACGTGTAGCTGAGGATCTACCAATATGTCATTGTGGTCTGCTCAGAAAATCAAGGGATTGACTGGACTCCACTGAAGTCTTTTTCCAAATCTTAGCAGTTTTTCCCAATGCCCAAATTACTAAACACATACATTAGATACTTTCACCTACTAAACACCTATTCACATATATACATCTCACTGAGAACTCAATTTTTTAGGTGTAACAAGGATCTTCTTCAAACCCCAAAACTGTGTGATGGTTAATTTGTTACTGAACTGTCCTACCAGAGAGTTAGAGCAGACAAAAACATAGATGTTTAAGTCACTTTACTTCCAAATATTATTCTTAGTTCTCTAATATATATTAGGATTACTTTTTAAAATGTGAATTTGAAGGTATAACAACTGCCATACTATAATAGATTAATGATAATATTGTGTTAAGTTTTAGATATCAATCTTTTTTTTTTTTTAAAGATTTTATTTATTTGACAGAGAGAAACACAGGCAGAGAGGGAACACAAGCAGGGGGAGTGAGAGAGGGAGAAGCAGGCTTCCCGCCGAGCAGGCAGCCCGATGTGGGGCTCGATCCCGGGTCTCCAGGATCATGACCTGAGCTGAAGGCAGTCACTTAACCAACTGAGCCACCCAGGCGCCCCTAGATATCAATCTTAAACTAACATTCATATTCCTATACATTCAGTTTCAGCATATATTAATTTAATTTATCTAAGTCTATTTGAATTCATTTATGCAATTGGCCAAGGATTTATATAAGTATAAATTATATAGCTGTAAAAAGTTGTGTCCTTTTGTAAAAAGTATGACTTAACAAACAAATTTCTGAGTATTAATTGAACATGTTGCATTTATATGTGAGTACTGTAGATGCTCAGTGCTTGTTAGCCTTTACATAAACACGAGTGGAACATAAGAGACTAACAGAAGGGAAAAACATTCTAAACACTTGGTAGTAGAGTTTCTCTAAGGTAGGGAACTCTTTATTTCAAATGCTTATAGAAGCAGTTTGGGATCTGGAAACAGAAACGTGTATTTTTGATATGAAATTAATAGAAATTCTAGGAGTTAGGTTAGCATGAAACATTAAATATTGGATATGAAAGACTGTGAAGGAAGTTGCTTAACACTCACCCTCAGACACTGGAGGTGGTGAAGGATGGGACTCAGATCTGGGGATAACTCGTATTTCAAAGTTGAGTTAGTTTTGGCATTGTAATACAAAATCTTGTTAAGTAAACTCCTTTTCTTATAAACTCCTTCCACTTTTCTAAACTTCAAACAAAAAACTTCCCATACAGCTCTGAATATTCAGAGTTGATTTGTGAAAATATCAGAGTAGTGTTCTATCTGGAATCACCACATATGAAAAAAATGGAGGATGCCTGTTTTCAATTATGATGATCTATAAACAGAAGTAACTCACAGCAATTAGAAACTGGTAGCAGCACTATATCCAAGTGGGTAAGGAGTTAGGGCAGTATTTGATTTGAAACTAAATGGAGGATTTTACAAGTAGAAAAATGTAGTTAGTAATTATAACAGAAGGGGAACAGTGGTGAAGAGCCTGAAATGCAGAAGTCTACACTTGGGGGAGAACGAATTGGAAGATGACAAATTACTGGAGGTTCCATAACGTGAAAAGAAAGTGCGGAAAACGGTGCTGAAACATCACATGCAGTAAAAAGAATTCTTCGTAAAAAAATATTTATAATCTAAAAGCTGAACTTAACCTCATTTTTCTTTTTCTTTTTAAAAATTTCTTAAGAGAGAGAGAGAGAGAATAAACAATCAGGGAGGAGGGTCAGAGAGAGAGGGAGAAGCAGGGGACCCACAGAACAGGGAGTTTGATATGGGGCTTGATTCCAGGACCCTGATATCATGACCCAAGTCAAAGGCAGATGCCCAACCAACCAAGCCACCTAGGTGCCCCTTAACCTCATTTTTCAAAACTGACATAGCTGTATTATAAATTTTTAAAAATATTTTATTTGTTTGACACAGAGAGGAAGAGAGAGCTTGAGTGGGGAGGAGAGAGAGAGGGAAAGGGAGAATGGATGGGGGCTCTGATCCCAGGACCCTGAGATAATAACCTGAGACAAAGGCAGACACATAACTGATAGAGCCATGCAGGTGCCCCTCTATTAGAGATTTCAATCATATACCCTTAATAATATTTTGTAAAGCTACCACTAAAGAATATCTTTAAAGCTTGTTCTGATAATGTAGGCTCATATCTTCACATTGGCCTAATGGAATTTTAGAAAGGATTTAAACATTACCAGTAAAGGAAATCTGAGGTCACCAAAACCATCTAACAAATCAAATTAAAGAATGACTAGAAACAAATGTAGAGCTAAGTTCAAAGAAAAATGTAATTATAACAGGTCCCTTGTGATTGAATCATGAAATAACATTTGTGCTTGGTTAGTGCATTCAATGGCACACCGATACCAAATGTAAAGTTCCTGGAAAATTTCCTCTTTGAACATGTCATGCTCTTCCATTGAAAGACTCCTTGAAAGTGACTACAAACTCTTTCAATCTAGTCATACTTCCAAATATTACATCCAATTTGTTTTTTTTTAATTTTATTATGTTTTGTTAGTCACCGTACACTATATCATTAGTTTTTGATGTAGTATTCCATGTCATTGTTTGTTTATAACACCTGGTGCTCCATGCAATACATGCCCTCCTTAATACCTATCAGTGAGCTAACCCTTTGCCCCACCCCCTCCTTTCTGAAATCCTCAGTTGGTTTCCTGTAGTCCATACTCTCATGGTTCATCTCCCCTTTTGATACCCCCCCCATCATTTTTCCCTTCCTTCTCCTGATATCCTCCATATTATCCCTTATGTTCTACAAATAAGTGAAACCATATGATAATTGTCTTTCTCTGCTTAACTTGTTTCATTTAGCATAATCCCCTCCAGTCCCATCCATGTTGATACAAAAGCTGGGTATTCATCTTTTTTGATGGCTGAGAAATATTCCATCATATATATGGACCACATCTTCTTTATCCATTCATCTGTTGAAGGACATCTCAGCTTTTTCCACAGTTTGGCTATTGTGGACATTGCTACTATGAACATTGGGGTGCATATGGCCCTTCTTTTCACTACATCTGTATCTTTGGGGTAAATGCCCAGTAGTGCAATTGCTGGGTCATAGAGTAGCTCTATTTTTAACTTTTTGAGGAACCTCTGCACTGTTTTCCAAAGTGGCTATACCAACTTGCATTCCCACCAACAGTGTAAGAGGGTTCCCCTTTCTGCACAGCCTCTCCAACATTTTTTTTGTTTCCTGCCTTGTTAATTTTTGCCATTGTAACTAGTGTAAGGTGGTATCTGTGTGGTTTTGATTTGAATTTCCCTGATGGCTAATGATGTTGAGTATTTTTTTCATGTATCTGCTAGCCATTCATATGTCTTCTTCAAAGAAGTGTCTGTTTATGTATTCTGCCCATTTTTTAACATGAGTATCTGTTGTTTTTTTTTTTTTTTTTGGATGTTGAGTTTGAGACATTCGTTATGGATCTTGGTATCATCCCTTTATCTGTAATCTTATTTGTGAATATCTTCTCCCACTCCATGGGTTGCCTCTTTGTTTTGTTGTCTGTTTCTTTTGGTATGCAGAAGTCTTTTATCTTAATGAAGTCCCAAAAGTTCATTTTTGCTTTTGTTTCCCTTGCCTTTGGAGATATGTCATGAAAGAAGTTGCTGTGGCCAATGTTGAAGAAGTTACTGCCTTACGTTCTTTTATGGATTCCTGTCTTACACTGAAGTCTTTCATTCACTTCCAGTTTATCTTTGTATATGGTGTAAGAAAACGGTTGAATTTTATTCTTCTGTATGTAGCTGTCCAATTTTCCTAGCACCATTTATGGAAGAGACGTACCTTTTTCCATTGGATACTTTTTCTTGCTTTGTTGAAGATTAGTTGCCCATAGAGTGTACTTATTTTCTTACTCATCCATTTTTCTCTTACTTCACTATTTCACCTTATTTTGTAATTTCTCATTTACAAAGGCATTCTTAGTAAGTCCTTCTTGTTGTTCCTTTATAGTTCTACATTTTCTCTGTTCTTATCTGATTCATTTTCTTAAATGTAATTATATAAACATATCATGTTATAACATGTATGGACTAATGGCTTAATTTTTTGCTCAGTTCAAAATAGTTGCTTTCATATTTGTAGGTTATTAAAAAAGGAATTATAATGAAGAAGGAATTTTATGAAATGAAAAATCATAAATTATTTCTATAAATATTGAAATATTTGCCCCTTAATTTCAATAACTATAATGTCTTTTACATTCATTAGTAAACCTAAATATTGTTCTTTAAGTCGTTGTTATTTTTATGAACTCTCTGTCATTGTATGTTAAAGATTTAAGTTATTTCAGATATAAATTCTTACAATTTTTCTCATTTTGCATATGAAGAAATTAAAGTTCAAAGTCATACCTTGTCTGGCTCATAGTCACGTGGATTTTTGGTACTCAAACACCAAGCTTCCTAACTTCCAGATTATTCACTGGATTTTTCTTATGGGAGAAATTTATGATTAAAGGAAATAAATTGATGTTTTTTTCTTCAGTTAATAGGTAACAAGGGGATGCAGGGGGATGGCAATATAGTGTTTTTATGAAAAAAAATCAGTTTAGGATTTAGGAGTGGCTGAAGCTATATAGTATGTACAGATGAATATGCTGTTTACACTGATGTCACTGGTATGCACTAACACTCATTTATGTCAAGTCAAATTGTTTTCATTGGGATGGAACATGCATTTTATATTTTAATCTCACTTCAATTGAACTCTTCCTTTTAGAAAGATCAAGTGCACTTATGGTCTTTAACTCCATCATATATGTGTATATCTATCTATCTATCTATCTATATATATATATATATATATATGTGTGTGTGTGTGTGTGTGTGTGTATGATTAAATTATGTATACATGATTAAATTCCAAAAATTGTTTCCCAAAATCACACACCTAACAACAGTCAGCTTGGTGACATAAGTCTCATAACATTTCCAAGTTTCCATGCTGAGTGTTGAATTTGATGAAATTGTTGCAATAAATCAATAAACCTGTGGTAGTGATTTGGCAGGCTAATAATTATATTAGAAGAGAAGATAGAGGCTTAATAGTGTGATTTTACCTTTTAAATAACTGAGGCGTCAATTGTGCTATGTGTACGGGTTGCTGCATTTTTTATTCCTCCTTTATCCTATCTTGGGACATTGAACTAACTCTTAACTGGAGTTAAGAGCCAAACTCTAGAGACAAAATGCTTGGATATTAACTACCTGTGTGAACTTGGGCAAGTCACATAATTTTGAGACTAGATTCCCCATTTGGCAAATAGCGATGATACTGGTACCTATGCCACAGGATTAGTAGAAGTCTTAACTAAATGAAAATCCATGATTAGAACAGAGTCTAGCATATCAAATGCTACATAAATGGTGTTTACATTTTTATTATCTCCCTCTTATTCTTTTTCTCCCTCTTTATGTCTCTCTCTGTCTTTTTATTTCGTATACACATACAACAAGTAATGTTCAGTGACTGATTTTCTGGAATCATCATTCAAAAAAGTATTTCCACATGAAAAGCTAAATGAAGTTGATTAAGAAAACATGTGCCTAAGAACTGCCTCTTATTTCAATGTTGCACCTCATGGAATAAATTGCTTAATTATAAAATAAAGGAATAAGTGTTTGTTTTTGGCATATTTGCACAAAACTTTAAGACCTACATCATTGATAAGCATAGCACTGAAAACCTCAGGGAATATTAGAAATTTACATAAAATTATATTAGTGGATAAAACTCAGTACTATTTACCAAATATCTTGCAATCAACTTTAGTCTGAAATCATCTGAGTATTATAGGGAAATTTAGCAAATCTCATAGCACACAGCTATGGCTTAATTCTACTCACCTTCAGATAGAAAAGCAAAAACAGTGACACTTCTGCTGTGAGGAGGAGGAGGATAGTTTCACAAGGAATAAAAGTAAAATAGATTTCTTGTTCTTTTTACTTTAAGAGAAGATGTCAGAACACACAGGCCCATGAAGAAGGGACAGTTTATTTATCCCTGATGGATAAATAGCTCAAGCAACATAGGCCAGAATCTTGACAATCTGTCTACTAAGTCATCCACCTGCCACATGTGGGGAAGTTGTTCGTTAGAAGTTGCCATAGACAAGGAAGTTTTATTCAGAATAATTCTATGTATAGCAAACAGTTTGTCAAATGTCTTTCAGAAGTGTGCGCTCTGAACACATAGGGTAGTGTCAGACATAATAGAAAATTGAAACTGGGATGTTTCTACAAAAATACTTTTCTGTGGGTGCCTGGGTGGCTCAGTGGGTTATGATCTCAGGGTCCTGGGATCAAGGCCGGCATTGGGTTCTCTGCTCAGCAGGGAGCCTGCTTCCCCCTCTCTCTTCCTGCCTCTCTGCCTACTTGTGATCTCTCTCTCTGTCAAGTAAATAAATAAAATCTTTAAAAAAACACACTTTTCTGTAAGAAGGTGCTGTTTGTCTATATGGATTCCTTAAAAGACTCTTAAGTATCTAGTAAAAATTGCAGATAAGGGTCAGTTTCCAGTACATACATGTGTACTTTAAAAGTGTTGATTCCATGCTTTTACTCAGTATTCCTTATAATAAAGTAGCAGAATGTCATTAAGATAAACTTGTTGCTACAACACAAGTGGACTAGTTTTACATTCAGGATTAGGGAGTTTACATTTTAAAATGTAATTATAGTGTTTAGTCAATAATCCAAATAATCTGTGGGTAATACATCTGTTTAGTTTTGGATATGTATTTAGTAAAGCCAATGTGTCACTTACTTCACATCATTCTTTTATAAATAAGAAAAAATAAATACTTTATATTTCAATGCAAATTAAATACTCAAATTAGATACCATTTCCCCCTGACCTGAACCTTTTATAATACAGCCTGAATAAAATTAGTTTAAGAATATAATACTTTGTGTAGTATATTTACATTGTTTATGGTGATCATGTTTAATGGTTTTCATAAAGAGATACAAAGGTGTTGTATAAAACAAATGAAATTAAAAGTCATAATTTGGAGACACCTGGATGGCTCAGTCAGCCACTTTTGGTTACTTAGTTATATATTACTCTGCCACTACCTTATTTACAGGCAGATGACTATATTTGCAGTTTACATGTAAATCATGATTCACCTGCTTTTAGTGGAACCATGTCTCTTAATGGATGGATTTAAAGGCAAGCATGGACCTAAACAAATGGAAGCCTTCAAGAATAAAATTTATCAGCGGAGTTAGCAGATTGGAAGGAAGAAAAGAATCTGGGTCCTTAGTAGCTGTCTTAAACTGCTAAATTGCTAATCCTATCATGTTTCAAGTTGACTGACTTCTAAATCTCCAATATATGAGAAAATAAATTCTCATTTATTTTAGTTTGTCTTTGAATTTAATGTTTTGTAGATTGAGTAAATCTTTTAATCAAGCACCATAATAATAATCTGTGGGAGAGTAAGAATACCATCCTCATAACTAGAGAACTGAGAAATGTTGTAGAAAATACTGCAGATGACAGACAGTGGTGAAGCACTAAAAGACTACCTACCAAAAGCAGAGAGAGAGACTGCTTGAGGGAATAAAGACCCTCAAACAAGTATCATTAACAAATTGTCTCTTGAAGTAGAATTGACAGATACTGAAGAACTATAGAGAAGCCTTGAGAAAAAAAGGAATTAAAATATATTCTAATTAGTTAGAGCTTTCACCCTGGGCACCATGATTGTTGGAAAGTCAGATTCCAGTGCCAATATTCACTTTACAGACAAATTTTAATATCTTTGTGCTCACATTTGTTTAAATTTGACTTTTAAAGATTTTTGGAGGTCTCAGTTAAAGGTTTGATTTGTTTTTTATCCTTCCCAATAAATTTTCTATTTGTTCCTATCAGAAGTCTGGGGTCACTTTAAATCGATATTAATATAGTATACATAGTTTCATCACACACACAGTGTCAGTTCAGGTCCACAACAATTCCAAACTATCCAGTTGCCTCATATTATCAGCAGAGACTGTTTCCTTGCATTAAACATTGGTATCATAAAAAGATTCTTTCACTTTTGTTTATGCAAGGCAGGATTTGATTTATAGTATACACCTTCTTTGAGCACACAGACCTTACTATTTCAGACATTTATGGAGGGATATTTTTTCACATTGCATGGTCTAAGGCCTCCTTACCCAGTGTCATATTGCAACCCCTGCCATCCTGTCTTTAAATCCAACACCCTCAGTCTGCTTGTATTGGTAATGATCATAGAGAGCCAGATATTTTCCAAAGCTTATATTTTTCCCTCACAGCAAAGAAGCTACCTTACTTATACTCGAGCTCATCTTTTCACTTTAGAATATAGAGATTTTGAATATTTTTAATAAAGAGCTTTGAATAGAGATTTTGAATATTTTGAGTATTGTTATAGTTGGTACTCATGCACTTAATTTAAATGACAGGAGGATTTCAGTGTCTGTGGTCTGCCATAGAGAGAGAAAATTTTGTAGGAAGAACAGTCCCAGCATAATTTTTTATGCAATGTTAGCAGAAAAATAGTATACATGATTGTGTGTGTGTACATGTGTGTGAATTCCATATAGGTAAAAGTTTATGCATCTATTTATGTGTGTTACACATTTGCATATATATATGCATGAACAATATGTACTTGCATGTATAAGCATATATGTAAACACAATTGACAATATGTGTATATTTCAAGTAAACATAAGTATGTATGTTTGCATATGTATTCATATATATGTATGCAGACATTTATCTTTCATTGGTATATAAACTGTGTTTTGCTATTGTGATGAGATTTTCAATTATTTTATGTTCTTATTTCTCTGTTCAACAACTTGAAAGCATATAAATTTAGTGCTGATTACTTTTTTTTGGTGTTCATCTTTTATATTCAGAAAAAATAGGTAATTTTAAAACAAGAAAATAGACTTTTTAAATCTAATCTAATGAAATTAGAATTCACCCTTCTGGCCTATCAGTTTCATAATATCCTGCTTTTTTAAAAATTTAATTTATTTATTTGACTGAGAGAAACACAGCTAGAGAGGGAACACAAGCAGAGGGAGTGAGAGAGGGAGAAGCAGGCTCCCTACCGACGAGGGAGCCTGATTCTGGGCTTGATCCCGGGACTCTGGGATCACGACCTGAGCCGAAGGCAGATGCTTAACTACTGAGGCACCCAAGTGCACCAAAATCTAAGTTGTTTGTTTTTTTTTTTTAAAGATTTTATTTATTTGACAGAGAGAAACACAGCCAGAGAGGGAACACAAGCAGGGGAGTGAGAGAGGGAGAAGCAGGCTTCCTGCCGAGCAGGGAGCCCAATGTGGGGCTTGATCCCGGGTCTCCGGGATCATGACCTGAGCCGAAGGCAGTTGTTTAACCATCTGAGCCACCCAGGCGCCCCTAAAATCTAAGTTTTTAAGAAACCAATTACTTAGTCTCATGACCCAATGCATTTGGAAACTACAGGACTTCGATTTCTAACACAGGTGCCCCAATACTCGTGCTTTTTTATGTTTAGGCCTTAATCCACTTCTATGTAATAAATTGTTTAATGATGTAAGTCACATTTTGTCCCTCTATCTACAGTTTGCAAGAACTTATAAAATTTGGATATTTAATAATGTTAGACAACATCAGTCAGACACTCTCATAGCCATTCCAAAAGCACTGACTCCATGCAAAAACCAATGTAAATTGCTCACAGATGTTCACATAAGAATATTGGAAACTAGAGGTTCTACATCAATATTGACAAAAAATGTGTAAATGAGGATATGTTTTTTAATAGTAAAACTACTTTTCAGTTAATTTTTCCATGTTATATTTGCAAGAATTATGACATCTTATCCCAATTCAGGAATAGGACTTCTAAACTGCTGACAAGAATACACGTGTGTGTGTGTGTGTGTGTGTGTGTGTGTGTGTGTGTGTTTAAATTTACATTAGTTCATAAAAGCTATGATCTGGATCAAACACGCGTGCTGTCTTTGGTGTCAGATATGATCTCTAATGTTTGATTTCATTGATTTCAGCTAGTTTCCAAATTTTGCTAGTAAGAAACTTACCTCTATCTAACTGTACTCAAGTATAAAAGGAAACTATAAATTTTAAATTCCCTCTTAAAAAATATTCCAGGAAGTCTGTGTGGTTCAGTGGGATAATAGCCTCTGCCTTCAGCTCAGGTCATGATCTCAGGGTCCTGGGATCCAGGCCCGCATCAGGCTCTCTGTTCAGCAGGGAGCCTGCTTCCTCCTCCTCTCTCTCTCTCTCTCTCTCTCTCTCTCTCTCTGTTAAATAAATAAAATCTTTAAAACAAATTATTCTAAAAAAATATTCCATTAAGTTTCCAACTAATGAATTAACCATCACAAAGGCAAGAGACAAATGGAAAATTTTAGAGCAAAGGAACACAAACCAAGACCTATTGAAAATTTAATATCTAACCCTTGAATGCCAACTGTTGCTCAATTCAATTCTACTTAATTTTTAAGGCTCCAGCAAATATGACATCTATAAAATCACTTGAATCTTTCATGATTGACTTTTTTCCAAATGTTTTCCCACTGAGAGATTTATTATGATTATCTTGTTTAAAATAGCATTAACAAGCCCGGTTAAATTAATATTGAATGCCTTACATTCATTCAATACTTCAATGAGAGAACTATCATTCTGAACTACTGTAACTAATAATGAAGAAAAAATAGTCTTTTCAAAAAATGGTGCTGAAATGATTGGACACCCAGATGCTAAAATATGGTAGTACATAGACTTTCTACATCAAAATGAACTCACAATGGAACACGGATACAGAAATGAAAAACTATAAAATGTCTAGAATGGGAAAATACCTATGTACTTTGATTGTGGTAATAAATTTTAGGATATGACACCAAAGCATTCATGAAATAAAACAATTAATATGTTAGATTTCATTAAAATTTATTAGTTATCTTCTGTGAGAAACACTGTTAAGAGAATGATAAAACAAGTTATAAACTGAGAGAAAATATTGGCAAAACACTTATTTGATAAAAGACAGGTATCCAAAATATAAAAAGCTCTTAAAATTCAATTATAAGACAACAAACCAACTTAAAAACCCATTAATATGTGTCCAGACATCTCATCAGAAAACATTTATTTACACATGGAAAACAAACATATAAAAGTATGCTCAACACTGTCTATCACCACAGAAACACAGATTAAAATAAAAATGAGATATCATCATATAATTGTTAAACAACAAAAATCTAACAAACTGATAATGCCAATTGCTGGTGAGGATGAAGAGCAACAGAAACTCTCATTCATGGTATAACACCTTGGGAAAACTGTTGATGGTTTCTTCCATAGCTGAACATAACCATTACCAAAAGCTCCAATAACTATGCCCTTAGGAATTCAGTCAATTTTTGAAACTATATGTTCACAAAAATTTGCACATAAATATTTATGGTAGTTTTATTCATGATCACTCCAAACTGGAAGTAAGCAAGATATCCTTCAATAAGTGAATGCATATATAGACATTGTTATGTCCATACAAGAGGGTACTATACAAGGAGAGAAAGGTATGCACTGTCAACCGACACAAAAATACGGATGAGTCCTAAATGCATATAGGTAAGTGAAAGAAGCCTCTCTGAAAAGTTTACACAAATAAATTGTATAGAACTCTGGAAAATAAAACTATAGAAATAGAAAGAGATCAATGATTATCAGAGTTCCAAAGAAGAGAGAGATTAGATAAATAAAGCACAAGAAATGTCATGGGGTCATGAAACTACTCTGTATGCTGCTGTAGTAATTGATAAAAATATATATTTGGCAATACTAACATTTATAACACCATAGTGAATTACGACTGAAATAGTGAAACCTGATATATGCAAAATAAAATAATAATTTTTTAGGACTTTGGGAAATCCCAGGATGGAGTGTAAAATGATGTAAAATTATATGACTGCATGACAAATGTAGGGGACAACTTCACCCAAGTGTTCGTGTCTGGGTGGGAGAAGGTAATGACCTAACTAACCTTGAAGGTGAGTAGCATATGAAAGAATAAAGTCAAAGGCAAATATCATTAGTGTCATACTCTCATTGATAAACTTGTTTCTTAGGGGGATATAAATTGTCAGTTCTGAATCCATACATGTATACTTAGAGTGAACAATTAAGGAAATGGATAGTGGATGATGGGAACAAAGTTTCTCACATTTGGAATGTGAGGTTATAGATAAGCAAAGCAAGGAGGCTAGATTGATTCACATGGCAATGGATCAGAGACTGAACTTATGCTTAGCTTAATAAGGATACAGTTTTCCTTTATTTTAATTTATAGATAATTAAATACATGTTAGTATGCAAAAATATACTTGCTCTGTCAGCTAAAAAGGCCTAGAAATAAGAACACCCCAGAAGCAAAAGGCACACTTGGTGTTCAGATCTTGGTTGTAAGTACTACATTCCCCTAAAAGCTATCAGGTCACCTTGGAGAAAAGGCTGATCTTAAGACAGAATCAGGAAACACACAGGATGAGCCTGAAGCCTTTTGTAATGTCACAAAGCAAGAAGTGTCCAAATGAAAACACAATGATGGACATCTGTCCAAGTGACACAGTAGCCAAGTAAAAAAGTGCTCAATAATGATAGCTGGGGGGAAAAAAACCTGAATAACAACAACAACAACAAAATCACATGAAAATAAATTACATATGAAAGCTAAAGGAGCTCATGAGTAAACTTTTTAAAAAGTAATATTCAAATAAGGTTAAAAATTCTTCATAGTATACCTCCCCACAAAACTGAAGAACTATTTGAACCTCTTACATATTTAAAATACTCCATAGTAAATTAATTTATGTTTATAATCCAAGTTTCCTAAAATATATTTGGTCACAGAATATTTTTTACATGGAATCTATTAAATCCCTATATAAATACTGGTCCTCAAAAAGAGACAGATTGGAAAATGATGTTATAGAGGATAGAGGGTCCAATACATTATATATTAAGTTCACCAAGAGTTCTATTACCAGAAAAATATATGTCATGCTCATGAAAAGCATCCAATGACCACAGGGAAAGGTGTAGAATAACTACAATAAGGAAAAAAAATCATACCAAGCATATAGCCACAGAATCAAAACCAAATAACCAAATACAAGTCATCAAGCAAAGCCCAACAAAACAAAACAAACCCTCAAACAAAACATAAAGTACCTACAAAGGAACCTAATTAATAATGTATCTAGAATTTTTCTGTGTACTACTAGATGCTAAAAGCAGTGATCAAGGGCTGTGTGGTGCTCACATGTGGCTTTCATTTCTAAGGCTGAGCAAATGTTCAAATTCTAATTTTCCAGGCATCAGAAGGCATACATCATTTCTTCCCATATCTTTTTAGTCACGTCCATCTCTTCTAAAACTTACGTTTTCATCTTTTTAAATGACACACGCTAAACCTCACAGAAAGATTCTTTGGGAGGAAATACATAGTTTTAATAAAGCTCTATTAGGTGTATATGTATAGAAGTACAATTGGTATTTGGAAATGTAATTTGTTGATTGCCACATCCTCCACATCATTAAGTTTAGTGCCAAGTGGGACACCAGTATATATTTTTATTGTTTTCTGTTCAAAAAATAATACTATCATAAGTTAAGTTGGTGTTGAGAGAAAAGAACTATAATACATGAAATATCATGAGTAATCTCTTGAAATGTTTTTTATACTGTGATTTTATACTCAATAGCCCTAATCATAGTTAACTTAAAATAATAAGAATTGCCTAGTGAGATAAGCAACCACAGTATCAATCATTCCATCTCAAATTTAGTCTTGTGGACCTTTTTTGGTCATTTTAATACAATGACTATGGATCTACATTTTTTCAGACACTGTGTATTTAAAGTACGTAAGACTGTCCCTTTCTTCAAAGATGCTCTCAGAAGTGGTAAACATAATAATTAAAATATAATATGTGGAATAGCATCTAACAAATATGCTCAGATTTTTATGAGGACAGAGGAAATCACTACAGTGAAACTTCATGATAAAATGAATTCAGATATAACCCAATAACTCCTGCCTTCTGTCCTTTCCAGCAAGCTCACTCAGGCATTTCTTCTGATGACATTATGGCAGAATCTTATGCAGCAGTTTCTATCTTATAAAATCAGGAAGTTCTATCACTGAATGTCACACTTTGGCCTGTCTTACATGATGAATGGGACATAAGAGGTGGAAGCAACTAGAAGGATACTTAAATATGAGCAACTCAAGAAAGAGAGAAAAGATAACTGCTTTCATCAAAGTACGTGTGGTCTTCTCTGTGCAGAGTGTAGTTTTGGTTAGGGAACGGATAAGACATGAAGCTGAATATAGGTACAGCCATATTGTAAATGGTTTGGTTGGCTGTAAGGGGTTTGCTTGTGAATGGGAAGCTACTGAAATGTTTTCAACCAAAAAAGAAAATAAAAGGTGTGATCAAAGGAAGAGGAGGCAGTACATAACATGGAAAGACTGCAAGTAGGGAAATTTCTTCTTGTACTACAATTTAGTCCTCTAAGTAAGATAATGGACTAAAATACCAGTGGAAATGAGTAGGAGATTGGGGTATTAAGAGACATTTCAGAAATATAATGAAATAAAATGAAAATGGAGCTGGATTAAATGGTGAATAGTGTAGAGGTAAAAGTGACTTATATATAATAGGGTAGAGAACAGGACAGAAATAATTTTGTGAAACATGATAATATAATAGGGCTTTGAGAGAAGTTGAGTTGGTTGTGCTAAGTGCTTAGGAGTATGATTGGAACTACAAATCTACCTGTTTGAATTTCCAAGTATAAAGTGGGTAGTTGAAACCAAGTTAAGGGGATCAGATATTGTCCTAGGAAAGCGTTCTTTTGGCAAGTAGAAAAAAATTCATGAAAAATGTTGTTTTTCTACACAATCTTCCCCCTACAATAAGTTCCTGTGTATATTTTAATAAGGTATATTCATAATGATGAAGATATATTCTAACCGCTAAATAAATTGCTCTGCTTTCTTCATTATGATTGTGATTGAGAATCTTGCAGTTTGCTCATGTATCTGTTTGCCAAAAGGACCATAATGATATCATAATTTCTCCCAGTTACTACACAAAGTATGCTTGCTTGAGAGCAGTTGTAATAAACAAGAGTACATTCTCTGGTAAATAAAGAAAAATCCAACTTTTTTCTCCAGTTTCATTAAGGTATAATTGAGATGGAAAACCCAATAATTATATTACAGATATAGGATTTTATTTTTCTGATGTAATAAGTAGTCTGATAGTACTGCTTGTGTTGGTTGTGCCTAATTCTTTTAGTATTTCTCACATCATTGCCAAGATGGCTACTGCAACCCCAGAAATGCATCCACCTTCAAGAGAGGAACATGGAAAAACTGGAAAGGGTTGCTCGGGTTATTGTTGTCTCTTTTTATAAGGACATTAAAAGTTCTCTAAACTATTCCTGGCCAGTTTCCAGTCACTTCTCATGGACTGATTACCATGGAAAACAAGGAAGACTGAGAAAGTGAGCTTTTTTGTTTTTCACTTTATATTGAAGGAAGCTAGACAAAGGAATTGAGAAAAGTTTTGGATAGCAAACTAAAAGTATCTTCAACAGCATGATAAAACATGAAAATATTCTATTAGGTTTTAAATTTGTTCTCAGTAAGTTTTGGAAATATATGAAGTACATACATAGAATAAATACATATAAATATTAAGCATTATATCAATCACTAACTAATGTCACTTTGTAGTATGTTATCTTTAGTTTATTTGAAATCAGAAACATTTTACTTACTTTTAAACTGTCAACCTCATTCTCCATGCTAATTTTTACTTCTTATAGATAATTTAATCTTTAACATTAAAAACACACTGTTATTTCACCTGGATGATTCGATGCTCCAGTGAAAGAGCACATCAGGCAAAGAATCAGAAAACCCATATGTGAATTTTAGATTTTTTACTCACTGCGTGTATGAACCTTAGCAAGTCAATAAAGCTCTCTGCCCACATTTCCCTCTATAAAAATAGGATGCTAGTTGGGACACCGGTGTGGCTCAGTCAGTTAAGCATCTGCCTTCGGCTCAAATCATGATCCCAGAGTCCTGGGATTGAGCCCCACATCAGGCTCCTTGCTCAGTGGAGACCCTGCTTCTCACTCTGCTTGCGGCTCCCCTTGCTTATGCTCTCTCTCACACACACAAATAAATAAATAAAATCTTTAAAAAAAAAAAAAAAGGAATGCCAGTGTCTCTGCCTACCTTAAAGAATTGCTGAGAATTAAAGGAGATAATGTATGTGAAAGTATTATAAGATGCAAGGTGCTATTTTTAATATGTTTTTGACTTTGATATTTTTAGAGAGAAGATAAGGTATTTAATATTTTGTGTTACTAATAAAATACATTAATTTTCAGTGGATATAAATATTCTTCATAGCAGAGGTGTATCAGTTTGAGTTAAAATAATGCATCCTATATTTTTAGTCAGCATTCATATGTGGGCCCTGGAAATCATGGGCAGCTAAACAGATTCAGAAGTAATGTGAAATTTGTTGGTGGGGATGATGTAAATAAAATCCTGAACACAGGGGCTCCTGGGTGACTCAGTCTTTAAGCATCTTCCTTTGGCTCAGGTTATGATCTCAGGGTCCTGGGATAGAGCCCTACATCGGGCTCCCTGCTCTGCAGGAAGCCTGCTTTTCTCTCTGCCACGCCTCCTGCTTGTGTTCCTTTTCTCACTGTATCTCTCTCTCAGTCAAATAAATAAATAAAGTCTTTAAAAAATATCCTGAACACAGTGTATCCAGGGAAATTTTATGGCATAATTCCTGTGAAATCTTGGTTTCTAAGAAAGCCTAGATTACAGGGAATTACACTGAAAAATTCATCAGCGGATTTAGCTAAATATACATTTGGCCTAAGATTGTCATTATTTTGACTTTCTCACATAGGAATCCAAATAGGTCTTTAATACTGAAAAAGCGTTTAATGCTGTGAATTTTAATATAGTATTTTGTTAAACCTTTGATGTTATTAAATGGCAGTATGCAGTTTTAATTATGTTAATATACATTTAATAAAGGGTTTACTTAGTCTTTATTATTGGGTTATGTAATTAGAGTTTATGAATCTAGTGAGTACTACAAAGTCCATTTATGTCAATCTCATAATAAAATTAATATGTGCCTATGAAAACTTACATAGAAAATCTATTATTCAACTACTATGTAAGAACATTCTTTTCTCAAACATTTAACTGATTATATTTTTTAAAAATAGCTTAGCTTTTATATTAAAAAGGAAAACTGATAATATTGCCACAGCAACAAATTATTTGAGCTGCAATAGATGTTCTGATTAAAAAATGGTATTGTTATTCTCTCTTTTATAGTAAAAACCAACATTTAAAAACCTTGGAAAAGCATCAAGCTGGAAATCCACATATCTCTCAATATGTCTAAAAACAGCCACTTTTCCTACAACAGGAAAATGAGTCAATATTTCTTCATAATAGCACAAGATAGGTAGTTATCTTGCATTATGACTATGTTTTGTTAAAACACAAACACTGTTCCTTTAAATACTGGAAGCATATCCAGGTGGAAGAAAGCTCACAAGGGAAAGACACCTGCTGTTGTGCTGCTCCAGTGTATTTGCCTGAAAGGTAAGATTACTGTACTCTTGGCCTTTTTGCTTTGTATTTTAGCCATGGGATAAACCTCTAATCCCAATTGATCCCCTTGGCAAGAGGAGATTTACAGAACAAGGAACAGGAAATGCTTGAAAATTACCAAAGAGATAGAGCAATGCATATGTAACAATATTTCAAAAAGAAAAAATGTGAAAATAAAAGCTTGTATATTATAGCTTCTGTATAAAATGCATATAACTTTTGCAGCTTTTATTACTGATGTGACTCAACACTTTTTTCATACTAACTGCACTATACACACACCAACAAATGTACGTATACTACCTTATTTTTGCTTTATTCTGTCTTCAGAAGATTTACACTAATCCCTACACTCAAGGGGAAGGGATTACACATGGATGTAAACACAAAGGGGCACCTCAAATTTTGCCTTCACAGGCATTATTTTATGGAAATGTACTTTTTAAGAAATTGGATGTGATATATAGGTCTTGGTAATAAACACACATCATAAACTATGGAGTTACATCATAATACTTTTTATACTTTTTTTTTTCTTCCAAAAAAGGAGAAATAACATGTACTGGATTTCTATACCTGCTAGAGGCTTATCTAAAATTTGCTTCAGAAACTTTGATTTTAGGGGCAACTTAGTAGCTCAGTCTGTCAGGCATCTGCCTTTGGCTGAGATCATGATCCCAGGACCCTGGGATGGAACACCAGTCAGGCTCCTGCTCAGGGGGAAGTCAGCTTCTCTCTCTGCCCTTCTCCCTGCTCTTGCTCTCTCATGTATGCTCTCTCTCTCTCAAATAAATAAATAAATAAAATCATTTAAAAAAAAAAAAGAAACTTTGATTTTAGATGTATAAAGAGGAAAGTAGACTTGTTCCTCTGGGGTCTGGGACTGTAGCTCAAAGTAATATTGGTAAGTTTAAAATAAACTTGAAGTTGCATATTTTATTTTAACATTGATGTAATTACCTTAAATAATATATGTGGATTTTAATATTAAAATAATGTATTTTCCCAAAACTTTCAGTAAAAGTCAACACTGCTGGAAAAGTGGGCACGGACTCATGTATTCTAGGGACATATATTTCCAAAATGCATACAAAGAAACACAAATTTTTGAGAAGACCAGACTTTATAGGATGCATAGAGAATAGGATAAGTGAAAAGTTCACGTGAGATCCTCTTAAAAATTATACTTTCTGCAATGTTTAAAATGTCTTAAAATATAAAGAATAATAATGTTTTTTTGAAAGTTATATATTTTTAAACGCCATTACATATGTCCTTTATAAAGTGATATAGCTCCAATGATTCCATTCATGATACTCATGGTGTGGAGTATAGAAAATGAGTAAAATGAACATATAATAATAAAGAGTTAGCTGGTATAATAGCCATATTATATACAACACTATTCAATGTTATATAGCTGTATGTAATAAGAAGTTAGCTTTTAAGCTAGATATTCATTGCATTTCTAGTATTTCAAATTTAGACTTCTGAGATTATGAAATTTGGGAATTCACAATTTATAATCACAATTTACTTTTTAATTTTTGTTTGAGTTTATTTGAGTTAGTGAGAGAGTGAAAGAGAGAATGCATAAGCAGGAGGTAGGGGAGAAGCAGCCTCCCCACTGAGCTGGGACTAGATCCTAGGACCCTGGGATCATGACCTGAGACAAAAGCAGATGCTAAACTAACTGGGCCACTGAGGCACTCCTAGAGGTTTTCTTCAGGATTTTTGTGTTTTTGTATGGGGGAAAAGAAGGGTAAATTTTTAACTTTATTTAAATGATCTTTTTTTTTAAGAAATGGATAATGGTGGAGAGAAGAAACAGCATTAATAAATGTCAATTAGAGCTAAACTAAGGGTGCAGATGATGTGCAAAGAGAGGCCTTATCTGGAAAAGACAACACCTGGTGTCTGTCTTAGTAAGGGCGTGTAAAGTGAAATACTTTGTTCTCTTTTTTATCTTGGAGAAATACTTCAACATGACTGATCCCTGAACTGAAATCGTCACAACTACGTAAGACCTCTTTTTGTAGAGTTTATTACTATCTCTTTACAAACATGGGTCTTACTAGGACATGCATCAAAATTGTCACTTCTGGTTAACCAGTTATGTTAGTAAGCTATTACTGATACAGTAAAATCATGTGATGCTCTGTGGACTACCAACATGTTAAAGGTCTGTACAGATTACAGTATGATAAATTGAAAAGTTAGCATATTCTCAAGAAAGAGAGTAAATGTGCATTGCTCTACTACCCCCATACAAATAAGTGATATTTAATTTTTTTTCTTCTCATGGAGAAAAGATGTATGATGTTTGGTGTAATGTCTATACTATTTTACCTTTCCACTAGTGACATGAAAGTTCCAGTTTCTAGTAATCCTCTCTAATACCTGATTTTGTTAATGTTAGTCATTTTAGTGGATATGTAGGTATATCTGATTGTGCTTTTATTTTGCATTTTCCTAATAACTAATGATATTGAGCATCTTTTCATGGATTTATACCAAAAATATTTCTAAACTATTAATCTTTCCTTTGTTTTATGTATCTATCCTAATGCCAGGACCATAATGTCTTATATAACTTTATTGCAATTTTTGAAGCCAGATATTATAAGTTCCTTTCAAGACTGTTTTTGATTAATTCTAGGTTCTTTGAATTTTCTTTTTTCTTTTTCTTAATTGTGTTATGTTAGCCATCATAAATTACATTATTAGTTTTTAATGTAGTATTCCAAGATTCATTGTTTATGTATAACACCCAGTGCTCCATGCAATACATATCCTCCTTAATAACCACTCATTCCCCCATTCCACTCCCCTTCTCTCTAAAATCCTGTTTCTTAGAGTCCACAGTCTATCATGGTTAATCTCCCCCTACAATCCACCCCCTTCACTTTTCCTTTCCTTCTCCTAATGTCCTCCATGTTATTCCTTATGTTCCACAACTAAGTGAAACCATATGATAATTGCCTTTCTCTGCTTGACTTATTTCACTCAAGATAAACTCCTCCAGTCCCATCCATATTGATGCAAAAGTTGGGTATTCATCCCTTCTCATGGCTGAATAATATGTCATTGTATATTTGGACCATATCTTCTTATCCATTCATCTGTTGAAGGGCATCTTGGCTCTTTCCACAGTTTGACTATGGTGGACATTGCTGCTATGAATATTGGGGTACATATGACCATTCTTTCCACTACATCTGTATATTTGGGGTAAATACCCAGTAGTACGATTACCAGGTTACAGGGTAGATCTATTTTTAATTTTTTGAGGAATCTCCACACTGTTTTCCAAAGTGGCTGTACCAACTTGCATTCTCGCCAACAGTGTACGAGGATTCCCCTTTTCCACATCCTCTCCAACATTTGTTATTTCCTGCCTTGTGAATTTTGCCATTCTAACTGGTATAAGGTGGTATCTCAATGTGGTTTTGATTTGAATTTACTTGTTGGCTAATGATGAGGAACATTTTTTCATGTGTCTGCTAGCCATTTGTATTTCTTCATTGGAGAAGTGTCTGTTCACATCTTCTGCCCATTTTTTGACTTGATTATCTGTTTTTGGGGGTGTTGAGTTTGAGAAGTTCCTTACAGATCTTAGATACCAGCCCTTTGTCTATAGTGTTATTTGTGAATATCTTCTCTCCTTCCATGAGTTGCCTCTTTGTTTTGTTGGTTCTTTGAATTTTAAAATCAGCTTGCCAGTTTCTACAAATAAAGGCTGTTAGGATTTTGATAGTACTTTCATTAAATCTCTACATATATTTAAAAATAATTGGCACCTTAAAATTATTAAGACCTCCAATCCATGTATAAAGTATATTCCTCAAGTATTTGCATCTTCTTTAACATCTCTCAGGAATGTGTTGTAATTTACAATGTTAGAGGTCATTTTTTTCAATTTATTTCAAAGTGCATTATAATTTTTGATATTATTGCAAATTGAACTGCTTTCTTAAGTAATGGATTGTTTCTTGCAAGAATACAAAAATATAATTCCCTGTGCATACTAACAGAATATATGCAACCCTAGCAACCATGATTATTAGCTCTAGGTTTTTGTTTTGGGAAGAAAAGAGGTTTAGCAGATTCCTTAAGATTGACTACAACATGGAGGTATCAGTTTAAATGAAAACCATTTTATTGACTGTTTTTCTTTCATCTTTATGTACTTAGTTTATTTTCCTATCTCATTCACTAGCTAAAATATTTTATATTATTTTCATAAAAAAGAACCTTGCAATAATTTCACTGACAATTGATGGTGGCTTGGATTAAGGCACGAATTGCATGGAGTACTGGGTGTGGAGTATAAACAATGAATCTTGGAACACTGAAAAAATAAAATAAATTATTATAAAAAAGATTAAGGTATAACAGTAAACATGGTGAGAGGACCGGGTAATATTTTTTAACATATTTTGAATGAATAACAACATAATTGAATAGGTTAGGGAACAAAGAACAAGAAAAGGTAATGAAAATTCTGAGGTTGTGGTTCTGAGCATGTAGAGGAAGAGAATTAAAATTTACTAATTGGATTTCAAATACTGAAAGAGGAACCAGTTTGGGGAGCAAGATAAAAATCATGAGAGCAGTTCCATACATGCTACATTTGAGATGCCTTTAGATCTACAAGAAGAAGTAACTAAAAGATAGTTGAATGTACAGAACTAGAGTTCAGCAAGAGGTCCTGCCTGGAGTTAAAACTTTGGTATTACTTCACACATGCATAGTCCTAGAGACATGAGATACTGCAGAAAAGATATTCTAGTACAAAGGCTTAGGAAACTATAATTCAGAGTTTATGAAGATGAAGAAGAAACAGCAAAGGAAATTGAGAAGGAGCTGTCAGCATATTAGGAAGAGAATGAAGACAGTATAATGCAACAGAATTCCTCAAAGGTGCTAGATGCTGCTGTTTTTGCTTATGATGATGAGAAACAGGTATTGAATAGAGATTTAGCAATGTGGAGTTCACTGGTTACACTGTCGAGAACTTCTTTGGGCAGATGAAGTTTTATATTCCCCCGACTCTTCATTGACTGTATTCTGGATATCTCCTTAGTGAATTACGTATTCTTCAAGACTTACCTATGTAAAAATACACTATTTTTTAGTAAACTGAAAAAAACATCTTTGCTTGAATTGATTTTGTCTTCCACAGTAACTAGTACTTTATCTAATACATAATAAATGTTCGTCAAATAAACAGATAAATTGATATCTGTCGAATCAAATTAAATCAAAGTAAATTTGTAAATTAAGAGATTCCATTAATTGGATTGAATAATAATGAAAAAATATATGCCATGGTGATTATATTTTGTTTGATAATTATTTTTTTAATTTTCTGGAAGAGAATGCTGATTTTATAGTTCTTATACTTCTAAACCTTCATGCTTTAACATAGCATAGTAAATTTACTCATATTAAAACAAGTATACATATTACTATCCATATCTCATTGTTAATCCGATAGTGAAAAAATATTTGGATGTTATGGGAAATTCGATAATTAGAATATAGTTATTAATTGTCTAATAATAATATATCATAATGCTCAAGTTTCTAAGACCCAAAACACTTGAAAATAAGATGGTACCATAAACAACAAATATGGCATTAGGATTTTTCTTTCTTTTATTTTATCACCAAGATTATTGGGACATTAATTATATGCATAAAATTGTGAAAATGCTTAAAGAAGATGAGAGGAAATGAGGATAATAGAAGCACCAAACCTCACATCTTCTCAGGGTAATTTAAATGAGGTAATATATTAAAGTGAATGCCTATGTGAGGTATAGGACAATAAAGTAATAATCTTATTTATTTATTTATTTATTTATAGCATTTTTGTTTGACAGAGAGACACAGTGAGAGAGGGAACAAAAGCAGGGGGAGTGAGAGGGAGAAGCAAGCTTCCTGCCAAGCAGGGAGCCCCATGTGGGGCTCGATCTCAGGACTCTGGGATCATGACCTGAGCTCAAGGCAGATGCTTAACAACTGAACCACCCAGGTGCCTAATCATACATATTTAAAGTAAGACCATATGTAAAGTATGGTAAAATAGAGAGGATGCGTTAATGATTTTGTTGGAGACAAAATATAATTTTCTGGGCAAGCTTGAAATTAATTTGCCTATGATAAGGAGATATTCTATCAGAAATGGAAATTGGATTTTGAAATATTTTCATCGTACCCCTGGGAACTTTCTATTTTTTTAGATTTTTATTATAGTGTGAAAACTTATTAAAAGATCACTGTCTTAACAGGTTTTGAAGTGTTTAATACAATATTGTTATCTGTAAGCACAGTGTTGTACAGCATATATCTAGAACTTACTTATCTTGCATAATGGAAATTTTATACCTGCTGATTAGTGACTATCATCTTTCCCTCACCCCAGCTCCTGGCAACCACTATCCTACTCTCTGTTTCTATAAATGTGACTATTTTAGGTGTGTCATATAAATGGAATCATATTATTTGTCCTTTTGTGACTGGTTTATCTCACCTAGCATAATGTCCTCAAGGTTCACCCATAATTTCACATATGGTGAAATTTCCTTCCTTTTTAAGGCTCAAAGAGGTAGACTCAATTTGTAATATAAACATTCTCTTTTCCTTTATGGTTCTACAAAGATTACAATTCTGTATTGCTACAATGTAATTTTATATGCTTCTCCTTGATGTGCCTACATAAGAAAGCCTTAGAAATTCATTCAGTAACTTCAGTTACTTAAGCAGTGTCATTGTTTCTGGTAGACTCTTATAAGTATCATAAAAGCTCCACCATTCCACTTGGCAGAACTAAAAAGGGAGGTAGGGTTCCTTTGCTTATTTCTCAAAGGTCAGCTGAGTTAAATATTTCCTTAACATTCAGCTATAGCTAATTTTTGGTCTTTTCATATTACCAGTATTGTGCTTAAAATGAAATTTTCCCTCCCCATTTCGATAATACATAAATTAAGACAAACTAGAATGAGTTATGTAACAATCACCAACCTTCCATTATAAAGTAAATTGGCTGAAGTTGCTCTAATCTGCGCTTCCTTTCAGGTGCTGAATTTTCTCTTTCCTTTCACAGTCTGTTTTCTCAAAATAGCTTACATTGTTGGAACTTTCTCATAGGATTCTCCCTGCATTCTCTCCTTAACTCTGGACATCTGGGAATGCTAAAAGCCAAGCTAACAATGATTTCTTGTTCCTGCTTTCTCCATCTCTGCAGCTTTGACTGTAGGTACCCTTTTACTCCATCCTCAAAGTCTGTCTTTCCATGGCTTCAATTCTAAACCTTACAGACCATCCCCCTCTTCTTTGGCCATACTATTTACACATACTTTCTTTCCCTTCTTAAGTGGTGTTTTCCTACAAGATGCTGACAATAACCCTCTACTTTTATTTTATTTTTCTCTTCTAAAAAGTTAATTTCCTCCATAAATTTAGTAATGGGTGAGGAAGACTTAAAATATTATTTTCTGTGCTGACCCTGCACCTTAGCTCTGTAATCCCATTACCTTTTCCTTATTTATACATGCTGCCAGAGACTTTAACAGTCAGCTTGACACAACTGAATGAATCCCCACATGCACACATGCTCAAATGAATCATGAATTGCATAATAGAACTCATGCCATGTTCCAAAGTTTATGTATGTTCAAAAACATGCAGGATCTGTTAGGATTTAACATATGTATAACACTTACTCCTCAAGTTACTCATATTTCTTGTAAGGTTATTAAACAAGTCCTCTCTGTAACTAGAGAGCCACTGATTCAGGCCAGGCAGTCTTTTAATTATATTATTTTTACCAAAGGAGTTTTTTTTTTTTTTTTTTTAAAGATTTTATTTATTTGACAGAGAGAAACACAGCTAGAAAGGGAACACAAGCGATGGCAGGGCGGTGAGAGAGGGAGAAGCAGGCTTCCTGCCCAGCAGGGAGCCTGATATGGGGCTCATCCTGGGACTCCAGGATCATGACCTGAGCCAAAGGCAGACACTTATGACTGAGCCACCCAGGCACCTCCCAAAGGAGTTTTTTCTAGATAATTTCTTTCATAGCAGTCTGATGCTAACACATCTTGCCTGACTTTCTAGCTACCTGTCAGGTACTAGAGCTACTTAAGCTCTCATTGGCTCTCTTTAATCATTTGTAAATGAAGAAATCAAGCAATAATATATAACTCAAATGATTATTTTAATGAATTAAGGATGATAGTATGTTATTATTTAGAGGGATATAAGGTAATAAACTCTCAAATACTATAATAATACTATAATATTATATATTATAGTATTGGATAATGGAGCATTTAACTCTTGTCTCATTATTTGATTGGTTCCTATCACATATATATTGATACTATCTTGTAAGATGTATAAATATTTAGGGTTTTCTACCTTGTTGAAAAATTAAAACTTATCATTATGCAATACTCTTTATCCCTGGTAAACTGACTAATTCTCAAGTCTTCTTTTCTATAATTAACACAACTATTTTGGCTTTTTTTTTTATTTTAAGTAATCTCCATGCCCAATTTAGGGCTTAATCTCATGACCGTGGGATCAAGAGTTGCACCCTCTACATTGAGCATGATGCTAATTGAGGGATTTTCTTAACTTCTTTTTATCAGGCTGAGAAAATTACCTTCTATTCCAGTTTATTTGGTGTGTTTATCATGACAGTGATGGTTTTGTCAAATGCTTTTTCTGTATTGACTGAGATAAACATGCGGCTTTTATCATTCAATTAATGCAATGTATTATATTGATTAAAATTAGAGAATTAAGTCCTCCAAATTTATTGCTGTGCTTTTGTGATTTAGCAGTAGATTCTTAGATATGACACTAAAAGCACAAAGAAACAAAGTCCTCAAACTTTTGATGGCTGTGGAATATAAAATGTGAACTAACCTCATATAACATCAAGTAGGCTTAGCAGCAATCTCTTTTATAATGAAGATGTTACTTCTGCTTTGTCCTGAGAATGTTTAGAGGGCTCAAATAAATTGCATTATTGTGCATACCAGAGTCTGCAAATCACTTATCTCAGGGACTCCAACATTTCTCTGCCTACATCCATTTACTCATTTAAAATTTCATATGAACACCAGAAGATAAAAAAAAACAAAAACAAAAACTTAAGTTAGTTCATAGATAGATTGTTTCCATATGTTTGTGCTCACAAAAACAGACTACATTCACACTACAACTACACTTAAGGGTAACCTAGAAGGAAAGTGGTGAAAGGAAAACCTCCCCCAAGTCTTTAAGTAACACTTTCAGTTACTTACTTTATATGCAGAAAGAATTTCCTTGAAGTATAGACATACACAGACTTGAAGGCAGTGTCAAATGACATGGCAGGTTTGTTGAAAGCTGAAAAGACAAAGATTAAATGATGAGGAACAAGGATGCGTAGAAAAGAGGTATACAGACAGATCTATTTAATTAGCAGAAAGCATGCACATCTTACTTCAATGCCAACAGAGAATAATAAATTCGGAAGAACTTTTTAACTACCAGATAGACAGAAATACCTGCCCTGTTGATATTATCTAGCTTCTATCCTTGGCTAATCCAATAACCAAATAAAAATTCTACAAAAAGAGGGGACAAAGAGATAGAAATAGAAGATACACAGAATTCACTGCATGTTGTCCTTTTCACTAATGCTGGTCTAGATCTTGCCGGTCTTGATTGCCAAACTGCCAGCAGTTAAACCCTCAATGTGGTGCTATTCTTTAATAGAACACTCAGTACCACAAAATTATTTGGAACACCTCCATCCTGGAAAGGACAGAGATTCATCTTTCTGGGAGTTATTTTCTATTTCAGAAATTATTTTGCTCTCTCTGTCCAGAGTACCACTGCCACCACAACTACTGCAATCCTAACTAGGGTCTGGTTTACTAATATGAGATTTTACATGATAGCCTTTGAGAACTAAGAACTAAATTTGTAGCAATGGATAAAGAACTAGAATAACTATTTCTAACATGCATACATATATACATTCTAACACACATATATATATACATTTATATATGCATTTATACATTCTAACATACATATATTTATACGCATATATACATTCTAACATGCATAAATATAGTATATATCTAATATATAGAGAGATGGATAAATAGATGATATAGCTATAGATGATACAGGTAAAACTAAGAAGATACAGATACAGATATAACACATCATAAGGACTATGGATGCCAAAATTCATGACAAGTATTCTTCAACTGATCTTTCATAAACTTTAATCACAAATGGAAGTGATAAAATGGGTAAACACTAACTCACAAAAGAACATATTCTAGTTTGTTAGATGTACCTGATAACTCAGTTCCTCAGTTCTGCAGAGAAGAACCATAAATAAAGCAGCAACTGTAGCTCCAAACACACACACACACACACACACACCACACATTTTACTACATAATGTACAATACATATAATTATAAATGACACATCCAACCTATAATTATATATTATATTACACATGTATATATGTATATATTTATTATAAATATAATAAGATATAAGTAGAATATGAATATCAATAGATAAATAGGTAGAGAGAGAGATCTAAGAGAGAGCGAATGAGAGTGATAGATAGATATCCTACATCGATAAGCTACCAGTGTGATAAAATATTGGCATAATATTTTGGTATGGTGCTAGCATAATGATGATAATATGAGAGTTTAGGTACTCTTTTCAAGCTTATGTTATATGTACTGAAATGGGGACTAATAATAATTGGTTCAGAGTCCCAGGTATATAGAAGATATAGGTCCAGGAACCAAGAGGAAAGCATAGAACTGGTACTCTCTGTATTATTACCAATGAAACACTTAGGAATTTGCGCTCTCATTCCCAAAATGTTCGGCTGTGATGAATAAACACACACACACACGAACTGGGGCTTAGGAGTCCTTCTTGTTGTTTACCACTAATTCTTCCATTTAATCTGAAGCTATAATACCTTTTGAGGCTTCTCATGATTGTAAACTGACAAGTAAAAGAGAAAGTTGTGTTAATCAACTTTTATTACTATCATGCTGCTACACTATGGTGATGGAAAGAGTATTCTGGAAGCAGGATATGAAAGGATATTTCTTAATGATTCATCTCCAGTGATAACCATGAATAGACAGGTACTTCAAAGACAGTGTGAAAAGGGTAAAGGAATTCAGTGGCTTGTCTTTTTTGAGATAAAGCTTTAGAGGGTCCCATCAAGGAAGAAACATAATGCTAATAAAGGTTGAGGATATCTAGAATGAATGGCACACTAAATATCAATATCAATATGGATAGATAGCAGCATAAATGGCACAGTAAAATGTAGTTTTAACTATTAAATGTCCTGTATTAAGCATATTTTTATAGATTGCCACCAAATACCCACATTGTAGTTTTTCAATAGGATGATTTAATGTCATAAAGTTAATACTACATTTAATGTAGTAAATGAGTATATCTGAATGACAAAAAAAAAAAGCAGATAATTAATAACCCACTTCACATTTTAGCGTCCCCATTTTGGGTCAACTTATTGCCAGTGAGGGTAGTCTGACCCTTGCTTCAACTACACATCATATTTAGCTTTCTGTAAGAAATATATATGCCACTCCCACTGCATTAATTACCTGTATATATTACAAGGGGCCACTTATATCAAGTCTAGAAATACAAGACCCTGGGAGCAACCAATGACCAATGGGAAATGAGATCAGTAGCAAATATTCTCTTCTGTGTATCAGGCAGACAATTCTGAGATATGAGTAGCATGGTCCTCAGGCAGTCCTAAGGAGCATTAGTTCCAATTGCTCCTCTGTTGACTAGATTAATAGTACAATCTAGGATTTGTTCTTGCTTTAGCTGTTTCACTTTCCCCAGTTTCAAAAATAATCATTTTCTTTGGGATTATTGCCTGAAATAAATTATTTTAATTGAAACTCTTCCCTTAGCTTCTGTGATAGAAACACATAGGTAAGAAAATATCTAAAGGCCACCCTTGATATATGAAAAGCTCAACTGAGAATTAGTGGAAAAATGTTTTAGCCATGGGTCAAAGTGAGATGCTATACATCAAATCATTAAATAGAAATACAACTGAAAGTTGGAATTCTCAGAAATAAGATAACTTTCTACAAGTACAAGAAAATAAACTCTCAAAATAATCAACTACATTTTGCTGAGTGCATTAAAGATGCAATTGGAAGAGATTTAAGGGAAAAAATTTAGCTAAATATACAAGAGCTGTAAGATACAGGATTTCTTCATAGGGTGTCTGGGTAGGTGGTAAGCTCTACCGAAATAATTCAAAGCCAAAAGCAACAAAAAGAGGGTAGAGAACTCTGGGATGTAAAATAAATAAACAAGCATAATGAGTAAGCAATGTGAAGTCAACAGCTTTTTGTATAAAATTTTATGTACTATAAATTAGAAATTATCAGATTTCCTGACAACAAACTAAATGGTATGTATTTCTACTGATTCTCAAAAACTAGAAAGAATAATTATCTGATCAATATATTTATATTTTTCCTGGTATGATGAGTTTATCTTCAAACTATTATTGTGGGTAAAAATATATTATTTTTATCCATTCACAAGATTTATTTCTTTCAGAATTATTCTTTCAGAATTACATATATATGTAATTATAATATATACATACAGAGACATACCCACACTATGCCTATATAAAACATGCTTATATATTTAATATGTACATATACTATGCCTTACATAGACATATTTACATATACATACGTACATATATGTGTACATATGACATTTATATATCATTTTTAATGCTTACTTTTTTTGTAATTTGTTAAAATACTTTTTTATCTTATCCAAGACACAATATTAGATGAATGTGTTGGCATTTTAAAATATAATGCAGTATATGTAAGCCCAAATTGGTCCCATATTTTAACATGTGGTTCTATGAGACAACTCAAACATAGAATAGTGTGTCAAACTGTGAACAATCCCAGTTCACTGTGCTAGAGTGACTGTGAAGCGACTTGTCACATTCTTTAATGACAACCATGACAATGTAGGATTCTCTCCTCTCAAGATATATCCCCTTTGAATTTCTAATTTTGCCATCCTCTCTCCCAATAATGACTCGACTTTTGGCTTCTTTTTCAAATCCATTCTTGCTTTTCATTCTGGGTCTATTTTTATGTGTTTGTTTTTTTGGTTTTTTGTTTGTTTGTTTGTTTGTTTTTCACTTTCACCAATGTCCTTCCTAGGGTCCAGGGGAAAATCAGTTCTGTGACACTAACATTAAGACAATGAGTATAATGCTCTAATTTGCCAGTAGACACTCTTGTAAACATATACAAGTTGGGAAAAAAATATCTAAAAGATACATACAAAATCCCATGGAAAGGGACAATTTGAAAATAAATGCAAGGAGTAATATACAGTTAAAATACATATTAATATCTCACATTTCACTGATGTGCTTATTCAGATGACATCAACTCTTCAATAAAGAATTTCACTATGCTAAAATATCTCTCAGAGAAAATTGAAAAAAACATACAATGGGATTATCCTCATCTTCCTACAAACGAATCTTCAAACTCACAATATCCTTCTATTTATCCTAAGGATAGCCCTCCTTAAGACCAAAATGTACCTCAACACATATATCTCTCTCATTGCCACTTCTAAATCCATCCAATTTACTCTATAAATCACAGCAGTTTGAATTCCTATCCAATAAGCCACCAAAGCAGCTATCCTTCAGCTTGCTAAGAACCTTCTTAGGGTCAAACAGTTAAACGGAGTGGCTAATTTAACAAATATTTGTCCTCTTAGCAGCTTTTACAAATTTTGTTACACAGAAATTTTGTTACACGATATCTTAGATTTCTCCTAATTCTGTGTGGTTTTCTTGAATCTCCCAAAACCTACTTTTGTTGCTATACTCATGGCATTTCTTTTTCTTCCTTTTACTTTCAAAATAACTGTCATTATATTTAAATTTAAATTTTCTTTAAGGAGGATTTAGGTAGAAAGTCTTTTTATAGATTGCAATCATTCTTTAATATACTTAATTCATTTTCATTGAACATAGAATCTGATATATTGGTTTAAATATTTCCTCTTGCTATTATTTTTCTTTGACTTCAAATTATCCCTCACTTTAGTGTTTCCTTTTTTAAGGTGACTATTTTTCACTATTGATTATTTTTATTGATCTGTATTCCTCCTACTAGGATTTGTATATATTCATTTATTATTTTTTAATTGATTACTATAAATTTAAATATGTTGCCTGGATTTTAAGAGTCTATTATATAATTGTTACTTTTACAAACTGTCCAGATAATACAAGAATATTAGAATATTTTATTTTATTATTTTATTTTTATTAGAATATTTTAAATTCATATAACTTGTCACATCTCATATGCTACATGTATTTTTACTCTATTTTTTTCAAAACCTTCAGTCATTGTATTTTTTAATCAATCAGTCCTCATTTTGTATCTACATATTTACTTTTCAAAAAAAAAGATTATTTATTTATTTATTTGTCAGAGAGAGAGCATAACAGGGGAAGTGACAGGCCAAGGGAGAGGAAGAAGCAGGCTACCTGCTAAGTAAGGAGGCCAAAGCGGGACTCAATCCCAGGATCCTTGGATCATGACCTAGGCTGAAAGCAGACACTTAACCGACAGAGCCACCCAGGTGTCCCTCTACATATTTACTCTTGATGAATTTCTGAGTTTCCATCTGGATCAGTCTCTGTATAATATAGTCCCTCAAATTCTGTTTGCTACAGCATGTATGCATTATACTTAATTCTTGAAAGATATTTTTACTAGGCCTAGAGTTTTTATTTTGCCTTAGCATATTTATATTACCATTCTGTTTTTCCTGGTGTCTACTTTATAGAGAAAAATGCTATCAGTATCATTTCTAGTCATGTGAAGATAATATATGTATTTTTGTCCTCTGTATTATTTTTAAATGTTCTGTTTTATTTCATTTTCAGATATTTTAATTTGATATACATAGGAGGATTTTTCCTTGATTTATTTTGCTTAGGTATTTAAATGTCTCTTAGAACTGCTACTTATTTCCTTGTTTTCAGTTTGGGAAAATTGTTAGCTATCATTTCGTTCAACATTTTTTCTGCCATTGTGCTTCTTTTCTTTCCTCAAATTCTACTTATAGATATGTTTGACCTTTTTCATATTGTTATGAAATGAATTGTGTCCCCCCCTCAAAGTTCCTATGTTGAAGTCTTAATTCTTAATATGACTCTATTTAGAGACAAGCCCTTTAAAGAAGGAATTATAGTTAAATGAGGTCATAAATGTGGCCCTATCCAATATTACTGCTGGCTTTATAAGACGAGGAAGAGACATGGGGCACCTGGGTGGCTCAGAGGATTAAGCCTCTGCCTGCAGGTCAGGTCATGATCTCAGGGTCCTGGGATTGAACCCTACATCCGGGCTCTCTGCTCAGCAGGGAGCCTGCTTCCCCTTCTTTCTCTGCGTGCCTCTCTGTCTACCTGTGATCTCTGTGTCAAATAAATAAATAAAATCTTGAAAAAAAAAAAAAAAAGAAACCCAGTATGCAGAGTTTTATTATAGCAGCCCTAGCAAAACTAATACTCATTATAGCTATTCACATACTTTTTTTTTTTTTACATTTTGCATCTTGTCCCTCTATACTTCATTTTGTTCTTTTACTTCTCAAGTTTTTCTCTAGTTGTGGTAGATCTACTATAAAAATTATCTATTTGAAGGGTGCCTGGGTGGCTCATATGGTTAAGCATCTGCCTTCAGCTCAGGTCATAATCTCCAAGTCTTGGGATAGAGCACAATGTAGACTCTCTGCCCAGTGGGCAGTAGGCCTCACCTGTACTCCCCCCCCCACTCCTGCTTGCTCTCTCTCTCTCAAATGAATAAATAAAATCTTTTTTAAAAGTTCATCCATTTGATTTTAATTTTTCACTTGTTTTACTTGGTTTGGAATGTTCTTTTCAAAAAACTTATTTTTTTAGAGCAGTTTTAGATTTTCAACATATTGAGAGGGAAGCACAGAGATTTCCAATTTACAACCTGCTCCCACATGCACATAGCTTCCCCCTTATAAATATCACCTCACCAAAGAAGATATACAAATGACAAAGAAGCATATGAAAAGATGTTCCACATTATATATCATCATGGAAGTGGAAATTAAAACATTTTTTTCATATTTCACAATTTGAACAGAATGTTCTAAATATTCTGTGCAACTGGAAACCCCTATTGAGTTACAAATGTACCATAAATAAGACTGAGCATTCTATAGACCTGGTCACAGTGTGGACAAGGTGTTCCTAGCTGCCATAGACTGCAGACGCATACTCAGAAACTACACAGAGCAGAGCAGAGTAGGTCACTTAGAACTTGATGAATGGTAGGGCCAAAAAATGAGAACTTCTGAGAAAAGAAGACTTAATATTTACCTCACCAAATGGAAAAGCTCTACTTCCCAGCCCAAACCCCAAACCACATAAGACTGATTTTCGGCCAGTCGAATCTGTCCTTTTCTGAGAAAGCAGTGTTAAAGTCTCCAATAGTGAATTCATCTATTTTTCCTTGCATTTCTATCAGTGCCTCATGTAATTTGATGCTCTAATGGTGGGCACTTACACGTTAAGAAAAGATATTACGTCCTGGTGCCTGGGTGGCTCAGTTGTTAAGTGTCTGCCTTCAGCTCAGGTCCAGATCCTGGAGTCCCAGGATCGAGCCCTGCATTGGGCTCACTGCTCCACGGAAAACCTGTTTCTTCCTCTCCCAATCCCCCTGCTTGTGTTCCCTCTATCACTCTGTTTCTCTCTGTTAAATAAATAAATAAAATCTTAAAAAAAAAAAAAGAAAAGATATTATGTCTTGGAGAATTGATCCCATTAGTACGCTTGTTTTATCCCTGAGAAATTTGCTTACTTTAAAGTCTGTTCTTTCTGAAATTCATATATAGCTACTCCTTTTTCTCTTTTGATTAGTGTTAGCATGGTATATTTTTCTTTATCCATTTACTTTTAGTTTATGTGTGCCTAGAGTGGGCTGAAGTTGGGTAATTCCCTTTCCCAGATCAGTTAGGTTCTGATTAATTTCCACCCTCTCAGGTCCCCTCCCTCTTGGGGAGCTTTGTACTATCACTTTGCTATCTCAGTAAACTTCGCTTTGCTGCACACCAAAAGAAAAAAAAAGAACTCATGGCTCACGTTATGATCCCGGAATTTGGGGATCGAGCCCTGCATCGGGCTCCCTGCTTGGCAGGAGGACCGCTTCTCACTCTCTCATTCCCCCTGCTTATGTTTTGATGTATTTCAAAATGGTTTCTTTTCTCCTCCCTTGGCTGGAAGTCCTAAGGGCTTTTTCCCCCTAGTGTTTATTGTGGGATCCTAGTAGAACTACTGAAAATAAAGCTCAAAATTTGGTGGGGACTCCCCTATCCAGTTGGGTACCCCCTTGGAGCTTTAACTCTCCATATCCAAACTGAGCATTGCTGTTCAAAACACTGGTTCCCATCGTGGCATCTGTTGATGAGATTTTGTGCAGGTAAACTGTGACTTCCTATATTCCTCTATCAGTCTCTCCAATCCTGTGGGCAACAGTTTGGGCTGTGTCCTCTCCTCTCATACAGATCTGAGAAGAGTTGTTGATTTTTTTTTTTTTCCAGTCATTTAGCCTTTTACTTGTTAGAATGGAGTGGTGACTTCCAAGCTCCTTATATGTGAAACTATAAACCAAAAAGTCTTGTTCTTTTTTATAGTTTCAAGTTTTCTGAAAAATTATCTGTTTCACTGGTTGGAACATATTAAGCATTGTTAGAGTGTATTAATTTGTCATACTTCAGTTATCAGAATACTATTTCAATTTTGTTTCTTTTGTCTTACATTTTAGAAAAACAGCTATTTTTAGTTGAGGTATGAATATTATATGAGGAAAGTATGAAGACTCTCAGGTCTTGAATAATAGCATCATATAGGGGGCGCCTGGGTGACTCAGTTGGTTAAGTGACTGCCTTCAGCTCAGGTCATGATCCCAGACACCCAGGATCGAGCACCACATCTGGCTCCCTGCTTGGTGGGAAGCCTGCTTCTCCCTCTCTCACTCCTCCTGCTTGTATTCCCTCTCTGGCTGTGTTTCTCTCTGTCAAATAAATAAATAAAATCTTTTAAAAAATAGCTTCATATGGAATATATTTATGTCTTCTGGAGACTAAGGACTGTTATATTAGCAGATCATCTTAAGTTATGGGACTGAGATAATTGAAACTTGACTTTATAGTTCCTTTAGAGTTGGGCTACTATTGTTTCATTTTATAAGGCTTAGTTGTTTAAAAATAGGTGGGGGAAGGCACTAGGTTCAACATACATGGTGTATTTTGAGGTCCAAGTTTTATCTCTCCCTTCAAAAGACTTAGAAGATATTCCATGATTATCAGCCACCACGTTTAGAATTAACAGATTTCTGTAAGAGAAAATGTCCTCAAATTGTGGTTTTAATTCATTCCAAAGTAAGTATTTCTTTCTTTCTTTTTTTTTTTTAAGATTTTATTTATTTATTTCACAGAGAGACAGAGATCACAAGTAGGCAGAGAGGCAGGCAGAGAGACAGGCAGAGAGAGAGGAGGAAGCAGGCTCCCTACTGAGCAGAAAGCCCGATGCGGGCCTCGATCTCAGGACCCTCAGATCATGATCTAAGATGAAGGCAGAGGCTTTAACCCTCTGAGCCACCCAGGTGCCCAATAAGTATTTATTTCTATCTTTTATCTTGTTCTTGTTGTTCTTCAAATATCTGTTAATGATGCTTTCAATATTTTTCTTAATATTGAATCAAAAGTCCTCATTGTTATCTGCCAGGTTAGTCTGAGTGACCTCAGCTTTCATTCTTGAAAATGAAAGTTAATTTTATGATAGATTCAAGTGAAAAGAAAATTTTCTTTCAAGTATTATATATATTAGAAACAGAGAAAAAGGAGAAAAAGAAAAGAAAAAGAACCTTCAGCCCAATTATGGGAACCCAAGATAAAAAGACCAGCAGATCAGAGGTAGAGTATATTCTTTCTTTAAGATCTCATTGTATTACACTGTCATAAAATAAAATAAAATAAATGAAATATTTATATTTCTAGATATAGTAACTTATAATATAGATATAGCAGTATGATTTAATTTACACCATAAGGTCCATCTGTACCCTTATTTAAGGACTTTGAAGTTTGGGCATCACATACATATAATGACACAATTTAAAATTTTAGGATTTAGGAAATGACAAAGGAGAAGTATTTCCTCTGACAAAGTTGTTTAAGGTTATTTCTTTCTACTTTTTGTTTAATAACTTAACAGTTTGACCACAAATACTTTTCTAGGCATATTTGCTTACATTTAGGGCCATAAACCCAGATATGCCCTCCATGTGTCCCCTGGAGATAACCTGTTGACATTTCAGGAAAACAAATAATCTTTTTTTCTAAAGTATGTGGCAGACAGATATGTCAGCAGCCCTATGAGAGTACAGAGTCTCCTAATTTTGGCATTCTTTTCTCGTGGTGCAACCCACTACATGTGTGGTTAAATATACAGACCTCCTGATGATGCTCTGTGTGCTTTCAGTGTTGAAAACCAAAACAAGGTAGTGATCTGGCTGCTCCTTTACTGTGTGAGTAACAAATTATTGTTATGTAGCACATTACCACAAACTTAGCATCTTAAATCAAGTAACATTTATTATCTCACAAGATCAGGAGTCTGGATACAGCCTAGCTGGGTCCTGTACAAAGTGACAGTTAATGTGTTGGCCAGAACTGAGTTCTCTCATGGAGACTTGACCAGGGATGGCTCCTTTATTTACTTATTTGACAGAGAGATACACAGCGAGAGAGGGAACACAAGCTGGGGGAGTGAGAGAGGGAGAAACAGGCTTCCCGCCAAGCAGGGAGCCCGATGTGGGGCTTGATCCCCAAATTCCAGGATCATGACCTAAGCCAAAGGCAGTCGCTTAACCAGCTGAGCCATCCAGGCACCCCGGATGGTTCCTTTATGTGTATTCAGGCTGTTAGCAGAATTATAGTTGTAGGATGAGGTTTCTACTTCCTGCTGGCTATTGTCCAGGTTTAGCTATGAGTATCTAAATGTTTCTTGCAGTTCCTCACCATATGGTCCCCTCCAGAGGTCCTTTCACACCATGGCAGCTTACTTTTTCAGAGCCAGGAAAGGAAAAAATTTTTAGTTTGAATCTGCTAGTGAAATAGAATCTTCTTGAAAAATGACATCATCTTCCATAATGTTTGCCATATCTATGGGGTATAAACAAGTTACAGTTCATGCCTACACTCAAGGATGGGATTTTACGAAGGCATGAGCATCAGGAAGTAGGATCATTTAGGTGTCATTTTAGGGTTTGTTCTTCACAGTTGTGAATGCTCAAGTGATATAATTTGACCATTTTCTTAATGCATTTAGATACTTTATCATGGTCCATCTGAATTTTTGATTAAATAAATTTGTGTATTTCAGTTAAAGTACAAATCCCTACACCACTCATATAGGATATATTTTCCTTCTTTCTTTCTTTCTTTTTAAGATTTTATTTATTTATGTGACAGCGATAAACACAGCTAGAGAGGGAGCACAAGCAGGGGGAGTAAGAAAGGGAAAGCAGGCCTCCTCAGAGCAGGAAGCCCAATGCAGGGCTGGATCCGGTGACTCCAGAATCATGACCTGAGCTGAAGGCAGACGCTTAACAACTGAGCTACCCAGGAGCCGCTAGGATATATTTTCAAAATGAAAATTAAGCCAGCGTTATTCTGAAAAAATTTTAGGACAAATTTTGACTTAAGACAACTGTCTAATAAGATGATTGCATTAGTCTAAAAATGTTCATGCAGAAAGCAAATATTCTTTTTACTTTGTAGGTTGCCTATGCTTCTTGATTTCCATCTCCTGTAAAAAGAAAAACTTTTTTTAAAGTTTCTTAGTTTTGTACTATAAAAAAATGATCTTATTTTAGGTCTAGGGTAAAAAAGATACATAAGTCTTTAAAATAGTTATCTTTGCCTTTTATTTCTAAATTGGGTTCCAAATGCCATCTACTTTGTACAAGTTAATAAGAAAGAAAAACTGATGTTATTTTAAATTAGTCTTACTTTATTATTCCTTAAAGGAATTTAAAAGAAAATTATAACGTTTGAATCAAGCCTCATAGTTTTAAAAAGTTCCAAGACTATCTTTATACACACATTTTGTTGAACTATATGAAATTGCTAATTTTTGCAGTACAAAAAACAATTTTATGTGGGTTAAACTGATAATATGATGTTCATATAGCATGTATATAAATATGTGCATATATAATGTGTATATATATGTGTTTAAATTAGTTCAACTGCCTAATGCCTCCACAAATAGTATAAAATATAAGAATAAATAGATATACATTCCTTATTACTTTGTGAAAAATTAGTGTGTGCGAGCTTTCCTTCTGTTTTTTTAATGAAAAAAAATGTATCCAGAAAAAGATACTTCTAAATTTCTTTATTTTAATAACATAGTTAATCTACTCTCTTTTAATTTAAATTTATCATGGTAATTAGAAGACTTTTCAGGCTCTGGGTACCCTAATTAGTGGCAATCACAGATGTGATATATTTCTAGTAGCAAAAAGAAAAATTAAATTGACTGACAAATATCATCCTAGTCACAAACACCACCTCCAATCATGCTTAACTAGGAGCAAGAGAAAGGGCAGACAGAATTAAGAAAGTGACTCAGGCTTTATGGCAGCTGCAGTCTTCTTCAAGTGCTCATGTACGAAATACAAGCACAGAAAATACCAGTGGGAGGGGATAAAAAGACGTTCTCATGAGATTCTCTCTTCGTTTTACTTAAAAGCTCCTCATGATATAGAAGATAGGATTAGATGGCCTCTTTGTTCTAGGATCTTTGAGATTTATACAGCCATTAAGAATCAAAAATATATCTTTCAAAATCAAGCATTATTCTGAAAAGTTAGAAATAATTTTCTCATGTCAAAAACATGCCATGGACTGATTATTTAAACTCCATGGGTTTTGACTTCCTCATTATGACAATTCTTGTGTGACAGAATGAAATATGTATGCAAAATACTTGGCATAATATAAGTAAGTACCCTGAAACAGTACTATCAGTAATGTTAGGACTGCATTTTCTTCTTAAATTTCCATGTGAACTTATTAAAGAGTAAACCTTTCTTGTTCTTCTTCTTTTTTTTTTTTTTAAGATTTTATTTATTTATTTGACAGAGGGAGAGATCACAAATAGGCAGAGAGAGAGGAGGAAGTAGGCTCCATGCCGAGCAGAGAGCCCGATGCGGCCTCGATCCCAGGACCCTGAGATCATGACCTGAGCTGAAGGCAGAGGCCTTAACCCACCAAGCCACCCAGGTGCCCTTGTTCTTCTTTTTTAAAAGATTTTACTTATTTCTTTGAGAGAGAGAAAGCAAGAGAGATCATAGACAGAGAGGGAGAAGCAGATTCGCTGCTGACTGAAAGGAGGGTTCCATGTGTGGTTCAATCCCAGGGCCCTGAGATCATGACCTGTGCTGAAGTCAGCGTCTTAACTGATTGAACTACCCAGGCACCCGAAGAGGAAACCTTTCTTCTAGAGTTCCTATTGTTCCTACTGTGTCTGAATATTCTCAGAATCATAATTCCAAAATAGGAGTCTGTTGGCTTGTAACTTGAATTCTATGGAAATCTTTATTTTTTGTTTGTTGTTTTTATGTACATTTCACAGCCTCACTTCCAGTGATTCCTATATTAAAAATGAAACTTGGGAATTATTTTTATTTAAAAATATTCCCCAGGTTATTCTGATGCGCCTTCATATTTTGAATCTATTATTCTGACACCTACTCTGTCTTTATACCTCAGATACATACTGATAAGCATGTATTTCTTATCAGATTCACCAAAATGATTTCTAGTTGCTCTATTCACTGCACATACGGTAGCAAGTAGATGTGTCCTTCTCTTTATGAACAATCACCATTCGTCACTGATGCCTTTCTAAACACTTGCCCCAAATCTGCTAACATCTTACTTCAGCCATAAACTTAATTATCATGCATTATATCAATTGTGTCATTGCATGCTTTTGTGAATGACATGACAAACTAGCAGAATCCTGTATTGAAGAGAAAATAATATATGAATCTATGTAAAACTATTCTAAGTGTAAGTGTAAGTTAAGTGTGCATGTGAAGACAAGAAAATGAAAAAAAAAATGGGAAAACAAATTTTACTGGATTAGCCCTAAAAGATTTAGCATAATCAAAATCTATAACTCCTGGGAGGCTCAGCCAGTTAATCGCCCAACTCTTAATTTCCACTCAATGATCTCAATGCGATGAGATCAAGCCCACAATGGGCTCTGTGCTCAGCAGGGTGTCTGCTTGAGATTCTCTCTTTCTAACCTTTTGCCTCTCTCCCTGCTCTCTCTCTCTCAAGTAAATCTTAAAAAAAATTTAAAAAGGCATGACTCCTGCTATTAGGAAAAAACAATTTAAGTATGTTTATAATTAAAGATAATTAATATTATTTTTAAAAATAGTAATCATTACACTTTCAGGGTGTCTCTAAAGTCTCTCCTTAGTCCAGAAAGAGAATAAGCAATAACTGATACACTGTTTCATTTGTCTTGGCCATGTCCTCTAAAAATGAGCTACTGATGTCACTTATAATTGGATGCTACCAATTTGTCAATTTCCAAGTGCCACAGACTGTTTAAAAACTGATCAAAGTTAAAATGTCATGGCTATTTTTAATAAACGCTTACATATTTACCTTTAATGTTCCCCTCCCTTTTTTAAGTAAGTGGCATATTATGCTGATTTATTTTTTTAGGTTGGTATATGAATCTTGAAATCAGGCAAATAAATAGATATTCAAACCTTGTTTTTAATTATAACACCACAATATTGATTATATTCTTTATCTTCATATGTACTCCTATGCATTATGCAATTTCCATATCAAGTAGGCATTTTATCTTTGACCTGTTTTTTATTTATAATATGAATAAAGTTTTCCCTCTGAAATATTAAAATAAGGTGAAAGAAAAACTAAGCCATTTAATAAAAGAAAATAGAAATGATTCAGAAATGTAACACAAAAACATTCTGTTAAATGACTAACCTATGAAATGTGTGATAAAAATGTAAAATTGGACAAGATATAGTGTCTTTCCTAAAGAAAATTAAAATTTAGTAAGAGCACGGACTTCACAAATAACAAGAATACAAGATGGAATGTATTTTGCAGAGTAGGTAGAGAATGTGATTCTGGAAGGAAAGATTTGAAAAAAGAATGAAAAGCAGACAGTTGTTGAAGGTGGCTCCAAAGCTTAGCCTCGAGAGGAGGGTTAGTATTTTCCAGGGAAGAATACTGCTGGAGATGAAATTGAGTCAGATAGGTCAGACCGAAAGCAATTATATTAATTCTTCTTCTGATTTCAATGGGAATTCTTTAAGATGTTTGCGTACAGAAGAAACACAATCAGAACTTTGTGTTCAATGAGGAACATTACTTTGGCAGTAATATTTGGAACTTATTGCACAGATGGAAGATGAAGGAGCAGAGAGAAACTCATTATTAAATTTACTATTCCAGTTAGGTAAGAAACGATAAAGGCTTGGATTTGCACAATGGAAGTAGGAAGAATGATAAGAGAAAGAAATGTGAAAAAAATAGAGAAGACTGTGGTGTTCAAGATATAGAGAATGAAGTAAGACAAGGTATAAAGATCCCTTCAAGTTGTCTAGGCCCAAATACATGCACTTGCTGAGTGGCTGGATTCCTAAGACATTAGTGGATAGACAGAAGGGCATAGCGTAAGTTGCACTTCAAGAAAAAGAAGAAGATTTAAATTTTGGATGTGTTGGATCACTAAAATATCTAGGACATGTTTATGGATATGTTTAATATGCACTGAAATATAATGGTAGGAATATTGGAAAAGAGTTAGGACTGTAGAGTACAATCATGAATAATTTAAATAATGGTTAAATGGTAGATAATTAAGAATTTGATTCTGAAGTCCAGAATTGACCTGAATTAAAGATGGAATGACAATGAAATATTAACCCATTCTTAAAAGAAAGACTTTGATATTAACTTGGCCCAAACTTGAGCTCATCTATTTTTTTTTAAAGATTATATTTATTTATTTGATAGAGAGAGAGATCACAAGTAGGTAGAGAAGCAGGCAGAGAGAAGAGGAAGCAGGCTCCCTGCTGAGCAGAGCCCGATGCTGGCCTCTATCCCATGATCCCTGAGATCCTAACCTGAGCGGAAGGCAGAGACTTTAACCCACTGAGCTACCCAGGCAGGCGCCTAAGCTCATCTATTCTATATATTTAAAAATAAATGGTTCCTAGAATGGCCAGGCAATGGCTTCTGGTATTAAAGGAAGCAAGTTGGTCAAAGGAATATTTATTTCATTTCCTTGTTTTGGTCCATGACTACCTTTAAAACATACACATACTGCAGAGATGCAGAAGGTTAAAGAAGCAATTGCAGCATCAAAGTGAATGATAATCATTGAGAGAAACTAAATGTGAAGGCTTTTGGAAGAAATAATATTGAGGGCAAAAGTAAGACTTAGTAAAGGTTTTGTAGGGATCCTCATGGTATTATTATCTGAAACATGGGTATAATTTCTCATGTATAACAACAACATTTCTGACCTTATCTTCCCATTTCTTTCTTATTCACTAAAGAAGCAGGCACGTTTCTGCCCCAGGGTTTTTCACTGGCCTTCTCTCTCGGCCTGAACATGTTGCCCCCGGGCATGGATCATTCCAAGTCTTTAGCAAATGCCACCTTCTAAATAAAGCCAGTAAATTTAAAATCACAGTCAATGCCGCTAGCAATCTCTTTGTTTTTATTCTCTTTTCTCTAATATACCACAAAATAGACTTTATTTTATTTTACTTTTTACTAATTTTCTTTCTTCTCTTACTAGAACAGAGGATTTATTCCATTTGATACACCTCCAAAACTTAGGACAAAATGTGCTACATAGCAAGAGCTCAATAAATAATTCTGAATTTATACATTTTTCTAAATTTGTAAATTTGAAAGTTATTTGGTATTCAATGAAATGCCATTTACTACTTTGAATTAAATAGCCTCGTCAAAAACCAAAAGAAGGTACAGCCTTGTATTCTATATGGACATGTTCCTCAGGCCATCACTTATTTTAATAGGGTTAATCAAGCCTATAGTAGGCATCCAGTCGATGATCTAGCATCTTCTCTGAAAACTGTCTATTGGTACAGTCTTGTGAGAGTGGCCACTTGAATATATGTGGTATTTATTTGGAGCCAGGGTTCATGTTAAGCTACATGCAAGCAAAATTCCCCAAGAGAACAAGGAGTCAGTGAAGAAAGGAAGAGAAATGAAAGAGACTTTAAGGATCCTAAGAGAGAGCAGGAAAAGAAAAGGCATACATACTCTGAGAAAGGAAAAACTGGCCTCAGCAACTAAAACTGACTACTTACTTGTTCTCTGGAGAATGGATAAATATTGATTTGAAATCCTGAGATATTTTCTTTTATGTTCTTATATGTTCCTCTGCTCTTTTACTTGAGGTTAGCTAGATGACTCAGTGCACTTGACAAGCATAGTTGTTTAGAACAGTATGATTCTAGAAAGAACTAACACACAGAATATTGACAATGCATTTATCTTAATATTTTCCTCCAATGAAAAATGCCTGGAAAAGTTTTTCCAAGCACCACTGTGAATCTGATTTTGTCTGTACTTGATTGTCACTTTTTTATAAATGTATCTTTTGATCACCCTTTCTATATGAGCTTCCTTTTTTCTTTCTCCTAATTCATGTTTTACTCATTTATATTATACTTTATAACTATTTATAAATAATTTATAAATAAATATTATTTTGAAATTTTAAAGTAATTACTACTTTTTTCATGTGTGAACCTCTTCTCATAGAGATTGTATTCTGCTTGGGGGCATTAGAGTAAGTCAGAAAAAAAAGTACACAAATGAATCTTCAATTTAATGTGAAACATAAGTAGTATGAAAGAAGTTATGTACTATAAGGAGCCAAGGGGCTTGCTTTAGATGGTCTGGTCTCTCAAAATAGGGTTTCTGTTCTTTTTTTCAATTATATTGTATGGTTTTGTTCACATAATGTCTTAGCGTCTGGAAATTTATTGACATTGTATGAGTACATACACATATACACACAAACAGATACCTGAGTTCTGCTGATATGTGACATTACCCTGGCTTGTGGCACCATTCTTTAGGAACTCAGATTTTATGCTGTCTTGTCTAAACTAGGTTAAATTCTAATCCTATATTCCCAAACATTTCTGCTTTACTGCTGTATTAGAAATTATACATTCTGTCATAATTGACTTTTTTTGTTTGATCCATTAAATGTAAGTTCTTTCTAGGCATAGATGATAATTATATTATTTGCCTATATATATTGTACCTGCAACAATGTCTGTCAGTGTGCTAACCAAATATTTCTGTACATTTGTGGTGAGCCGTTTATAGGTTGAGTATTTGGGCATTTTAACAATGAGGAAATCACTGTCCCTATCAAAATTAACTATCTTAGGATATATACAAGATATATTTAAAATCACTGACAAATTATTTGAGCCATGTACACTGCTACTTGACTACCATTTTATTCACATAGCCTTTCTGGAAGGAAGAGTTCCTGTGTTTTAGGAAAACAAAATATCTTAAATTGTATCACCATGAGAAGTTTTCATCCTTCAGCTATTTACATAATATTGTCACTGACTTGACACTTATGAGATATTTGCACAAATATACCTTCACTATTTTAAAGAAAGATGTGTGTGTGATAAGCTACATGTTATTTCAAAAATTGAGAGAAGACATTTTCTTCACAATAATAAATTCAGATGTTTGATTTCTTACTTGTTTAGTAACAAGTCTTTTTAAATATGCTACATATTTTAAGCCATGTAATTGATATATTTCACTGTCAGGGCTTTTACTCTCATTTATGTTGCTACAAAATAGAAAAGATAATCATTTTTATTTTGCTTCTTTTGCATGTCAGTTTCCCCTTGGAAGACTAATATTAATCTCTTAAACCTACAATATTCCCCATAATTTTTCTCATAACCATACCACTTATTTATAGAGATGTGGTTTATAAAATTTTAGAGCTCAGGCCGACCCTATTGAAACAACTTTACTAGGTTTTAGTCATAACCTCTTCTTAGTCTGTATATATATTATACACAGTGTGTATAGTCTTTATCAGAAAATCTTTAAATTTTTACCAGGAAAAAACTGCCAAAAAAGAAAGTATTTGCCTTTGAAACATTAATAACATTAAAAAGAAACATTTAATATGTCCTATGTGGTCCAGGCTTATCTGGTCCTAGAGTGCTTGATCTGTGTGTTCCCACAGTTTACCTACGTCACCACACCACTGTTATACTGGTTTTCTCTCCCTCTTAGAAACTGCTAAACTCCTCTCCTTTTAGAGCTCTTACTCTAAGAGTTAGAGCTCTTATGGTTATCATACAGGAAGACCTGCCTTTCATGCCTGGCTCTTGTCACCATTCATGTTCCTGTATGTAAGGCATAAATAGAACCTTTCCCAGAAAGGTTTTCTACAAACACTCTCAGGGCCTCACCCTTTGGTTTTCTTCATCAAAACCCCTTATTCATTTATTTCTTGGCATTGATGGCAATTTTTACTTATTTAAAACATTTATTTCTTTAAGTGAGTATTTTCTCTTCCCTTCCTGGAGTGTGCTCTCAACAAGAGCAGAGTCACCATGTGTCATGTTCTTTAACACAGTCTATTAAATAACACATTATGTGGTATATCTGTACACCAGTATAAATAAATATTAGATAATTTAATAATTAATGAAATGAAAACAAAATGGAATATATTGAGATTAAGCCTCTGAACATGGTGAACTTTGGTTTCTGTATCTACAATCTCAACCTGACTGAAGTTTTAAATGGTTTTAGAAGAGTCACTCTTCTAGGTAAATGGAGCAGATCTATTAAAATAATTATTAGGTTCACAAAAACACTTATCTGAACATTCCATATATAACTCACCATTCAGCACACATTGCTTGTGAAGTCACTAGAAGGTAAACACCATTTTTCTGTGCTTGACCCTATAAATACAACAATGAACAACACTTCCAGAGAAGCACTGCTTTCATTTATTCAAATTGAAGGCTATCCAAGACTTGAAATATCTTGAGTGCTCAAAAATTATGGTAATCTTACTTTTAATTAAACATGTATTTTTTGAAAATATCAACAGAAAAATCAAGAAAGAATCAAATATAATTTCTGATGGAATTCTCCCCAATACAGCCTATTTTTGACTCAGAATTCTTTCTTGATTTATAGGCAACTTTTTTGTTTGTTTGTTTGTTTGTTTGTTTTTTTGTTTTGTTTTATAGGCAACTTTTATCTTCACTTTATGGGATTTGGGGCAAAAATTATAAAACTTTGTGCATCTAAAGATGAATTCCACTTGCCTTTAAACATGATCGAAATAACCAAAAGTAAACAACAACAACAAAACTTTACTACAAACAAGTTTCTTCATTGAATTCAGTTGACTTCTTATAGAATGGAGAATAATTCCCTTACGATAACTCATTCATTCATTACTTGATTTGCTCATTCCTTATACATAATACTTTCTTAATATATTCTTTGTATCATATGCCATGTTCTGATGGAAAATATATTTTCTTCAGCAATAAAGTAAGACTGTGGTGAGGAATTTAATATTCTTTATGGACACACAATGAGAGAGAGAGACAGAGGGAATGAACTAAGGACACCTAACAGGTATGTAAAACTGCACTGCTTTAGAGTGCTTGAAAGGAAAATTTAATAATACTAATCCTGTCTTTATTAAAATTATTGATATTTTGTTCATCATGGGTTTTATACATTACTTTTCTTTTTTCAAATATTTCACTAAAACATCTTGATTACTGTTGCTGTGTGCCTGCATGTGTGTGTATGTGTGTGTATTCCATAAATTTTATTATGCAATTACCTCATTCACCTCATTTAAGTACCAGAAAGGAGGAATGGAAGGGAGACAGGGAGGAAGCAAGGAAGGGAGGGAGGGAGGGAGAGGAGAAAGAAGAAGGAATGGAGAGAGGAATAGAAGAAGGAGACAGAGGAGAAAGAAAATGTTCAGATGAGATAATAAAAAGATAGTGGTTGTAGTGGGTTGATTATGGCCCCAAGAGATATGTCCACATCATCTCAGAAGACGTGAATATATATTATTCTATTTGGAAAAAGTCTATGCACATGTAATTAGGTTAATAATCATGAAATGAGATTCTCATGGATTATCCATGTAGGCCCTAAGTCCAACAGGTTTCCTTATACTAGACACACAGACGGGAAGCACACAGGAAAAAGAGGAGAAGGCCATCTGGAAACGGAGGTAGAAATTGGAGTTATACAAAACATGGAACCAGCATAAATTGGAAGAGATAAGAAAGGGTTCTCTAGAGCCTTTGGGGGGATTATGAAAGTTCAGAATTGTGGGGAAATACATTTCTCTTATTTTTAAGTCACCAAGTTTGTGATAATTCTTTATAGTACCTCTACAAAACTAATACAGTGGTGAAAAATGCATCAAGCATTAGAAGACCATAGAGTAGACAGCACTCAATTGCTTCAAAGAGTCACAAATTACATAGCCAATTATTGGGGAGCCTGACAAATTATATAGCCAATTATTGGTATGCCTGACTGACCCAGTCAGTAGAGCATGCACTCTTGATTGTGGGGTTATAAATTTGAGCCCCACGTTGGGTACAGAGATTACTTAAAATAAAATCTTAAAAAAAAGAGAAAGAAATACATAGCAGTTATAAAAAGTAGCTACCAAAATGTGTCTTCGGAATTATTATTACTTGAACAGTTGTATGCAAAAAAGTAGAGAGCAATAGGGAAGTCCAGAAAAAGAAAACACGAAGATTTGAAAAAAAAAAGTGTTGAGGCCATGGTTATGTGTGTGTGCTTGTTTGTTAAAAATGAGTTTGAAGGGAGTTTATTAATAATAAATAATATAATAACATATACTTCATGCTATACCAGTTTATGTCATTATTTGGAGTTCATCAGTCTGAAAATTTTATGCCTTATAGAGTAAATAATGTAACTATTATATAAATGAATTTCTTTTCAAAAGAGCGGTGAATAGATACAAAACATTCACTTATATTTTATTACATATTAAGATATTATTAAAGACTAATGGAATTTCCAGAAGGGACCAAATATTATTAGCATTATTCAGAATGGACTTGATGCCAAATATTTTGCTCTAAACATTATATTTTTCTCTCACCAAATTAATAAATTAGATTATTAAGTGGCCAGTCTGTGAACATGTATGTATATATATTGCTATTGAGGAATTTCTTCCTTTTCTTTCTTTTTTATTTTTCTTTTTTGCTATTGAGGCATTTCTAATGTTGTCTTTTTTTGTATAAATACTGGTCTTTGATATTTTTGATAGATTGAGGATTTTTATTTTGTTTTGTTGGTTTCTTTGATTAGGCAAAGTCATGGAAGATGAAAAATGGATTAAGCATGGTGCTTGCTGAAAGCAAAATGTTCTTTTTGCTGTTCTGAAGCAAAATGAGATCTATAAATACTAGGAATCTATTGAATTTAGAACTAGAAAATGTTTGTTTTTTGTGTTGTTATTTCTTTATTAATGTAAAGATAATACCAGGATGACAAATCTCTTTCATTTTGAAAAAAATAATACAATTAAAACCTGAAACTCTCTAGAAATGTTCTGTAGGTGGCACTTCATTTATTTTAGATATGAGTTCCCCAGAAGGATTCAAAGTTCTAAGAAAACTCAATCCTAGTGAGCATATCCCCAAAATAACTGTTACATCTCTAGAATAATCTTCTAATGTATTTTAACTTTTATCTTGATATTAATATATATCTAAGCTGGACTGATTTTAAATTAGTGCACACAAAAATATAACATATACCTCCTACCCATTTTTCTCCAGTGATTCCTTTTCCATCATATATTTTGTGGTTATTTCATATTTCTGCTTTTTGTTTTTTTCTACCTAGGTTACATTACATTATGTCAGAGTCAATTATGAAAAATGAAAACTACCGAGCAATCTTCCCTTTAGAATTAAAAACAAGCAAAAAACCAAAAAATACTGTCAGGAAACCAAAAATTAGGTAGCAATATTTTCCACAATCACTGAAGTGGCTTAACCATGAACCATGTGCCAATTAAAAAAAAAGAATCAATGTTTTCTTACACAGTGTAGATTCTAAGCAGGTAGTACGAAGAAGAGATGTAATAGTAACTTAAAAAAATGTGTATTTCAAATATTAAGTTGATGTCTAAAGCTGAGACTGCCTTAATTGTGAGCTTATGAAAACAACCATAAACCAAATAATTAAGTCTGCTTATTCTGAGATAAACTGACATATATGATAAAACACCTTTGAGGCAAAAGAAAAGCATTCTAACATGTAATGTTAGGAACTAACAATATCTTATACATTTAAATTGTCCTAAGTTCTGTACATAGAATTTTGCCTGAATTTTCCCATTGAATTCTCAAAAAAAATTGTAAGATTAGTTTTATTACTATCCCATTTTTTGAGATTTTGCCAATGAGAACATTGACAGAGTGGCTTGACAGCTGCTTATTCCATATACCCTGTATATAATTTGCAGTTTGGATACCAGTAAGTACAACTCCAGACCCCACTATGTTGCATTCCACCAATTGGTTAAGTAGAAAAATATTCATTCTTCCAATTTGTAAATATTTAATGAATATCTACTATTTAGTATGCATAAATCTAGGTGCTATGATATGGTACTAACAAAACAAACAAAATCCTCTGTTTTTACACAGCATTCTACTTGGGTAGGGAGAGAGTTATTATTTCTATAGAATTTCCCTTTTTGACTGATGAGTTATGGTAAATTAGCTAGCATCAAGAAGAGTTAAAGTTTGTTTATAGAATTTTCTAGTCATTTGTGGTATCTCATTCAAACAAGTAGAGAGAAAAAGAGCAAGTAATTTCATCCTCCATTTCAACAAATGGCAAAGTCTGATATTAATTTAGTGGCTTCCATTATAGATGAGAAAGCTGAGTGATTAGATTTAGAAATGGAGGCCGACTTGAATTTCATTGTTTGAAATGCCTAAAGTAGATGAAACTCTTCCATAAGAAAGAATTTTTAAAATCTTTGGTACCCCCCCAAAACAAAGAAGAGAGCCTCACAGTTAGACAAAAAGCCTAGTAGATTTCTGGAATAGATTCTAAAAGTGATGACCAAATCAGCATCAATATATAAGCCACAATATTTTCCAGAGTGGCTGCACCAGTTTGCATTCTCACCAACAGGGCGAGCAGGTTCCCCTTTCTCCACAGCCTCATCAACATCTATCGTTTCTTGTGTCATTGATTTTAGCCATTCTGACAAGTGTGAGGTGATATCTTATTGTAGCTTTGATTTGCATTTCCCTGATGATGAGTGATATTGAGCATCTTTTGATGTGACTGTTGGCCATTTGGATGTCTTCATTGGAAAAATGTCTGTTGTTCTTTATCAATTTTGGAGGTTCCTCAGAAAGTTAAAGATAGAACTCCATATGATCCAGCAATTGCACTACTAGGTTTTTTTTTGGAGGGGGGAGCGTTCTTGTTTGTTTGGGTTTTTTTTTTTTAAGATTTTATTTATTTATTTGACAGAGAGAAACACAGCTAGAGAGGGAACACAAGCAGGGGGAGTGAGAGAGGGAGAAGCAGGCTCCCTGTAGGGAGCCTGATGCGAGGCTTGATCCCAGGACTCCAGGATCATGACCTGAGCTGAAAGCAGATGCTTAATGACTGAGCCACCCAGGTGCCCTGCACTACTAGATATTTATCCAAAGAGTATAAACATACTAATTCAAAGGGATACAAGGGACGCACACACCCTGGCTTTATAGCAGCATTGTGAACAACAGCAAAATTAGGGAAACAACTAAATGTCCATTAATTAATGAATGATAAAGAAGATATGAGATACACACACACACACGTGCACATGCACACACACAAACACACAATGGACTATTACTCAGCCATAAAAAAGAATGAGATCTTGCCATTTGTGATGCTGTGGATGGAGCTAGAGAGTATTATGCTAAGCAAAATAAACCAGTCAAAGAAAGGTTTTATTTCACTCATATGTGGAATTTAAGAAACAAAACATATGAACATAAGGGGAACAATGGGAGAGAAGCAAACAGGGAACAGACTCTTTTTTTTTTATCTTTATCTTTTTTCAGACTCTTAACAATAGAGAACAAACTGATGATTACCCTAGGGGAGGTGGGTAGGGGGATATGTTAAATAGGTGATGGACATTAAGGAGTATACTTGTGATGAACGCTGGGTGTTGTACGTTGTGTTTAGTTAATAAATTGTACAGCTGAAATTAATATTACACTGTATATCAACTAACTGGAATTTAAATAAAAACAAAACACACAAAATGGAACAAAGAAATGTGTTTGTAAACTTATATGTAGAAGACTGTGGAAATAGACTTATGCTAAACTCATTAAAACTATGTTGTGTATAAAATATTTATATAGGTATATGCCAGGGTACAATGGAGATGTAAATAAATAAAATATAGTATATGTTACAATTGACAAACGTCAAGGCAAAATATTAAGTTGAGAAAAGCTTTCAGTTTGTTGGAGAAGATTATAATTTTACCTAAAATGGTACATTACAATTTACTGTTCTAAAAAATAAATCATAATATATATAGCATAAATTATATGAAAATTTAGCTTGTTTTTTCATATATATCACAAATCACTTTCCATTTCAGTGGTAATCTTCCTCCAAATGATGATTTAGGAACCTTGTCTTTTTATGTCTTGAGGCCTTGATACTTTGAACACCTGCATCAGTCAGGAAGGGGAAAGGACTTATAGAATGTTGCATAGAGAGTTTTTATGGCAAAGAGACTGTAGTATGTAGTTCATTTGTACATATAAGAATATGAAGAAAACTGGTTATTAGTTGGAAGTATCCATAAATATTCATTAGTGAGTAATTAGCTGGAAATGTCTGAAAATAGGTTCTTACATAAAAATTACTAGAGGGTAAGAAACTCAGGAGATAAGGAATTGAACTTTTCAGATATTTAGGGCAATAACATTCAAAGCAGAGACAATGGCCAGTCGAAAGGTCCTGAAGTAGAAATTTAATTGGCATATTTGAAAAAGAGTATGAAGTATAACAGCAGAAGTTCAAGGAAATAACAAGGGCCAAATTGTGTAGAACACATGGGCCATGTTTTCAAAGTCTCTGTTTTTCTCTTGGGTGAAATAGAGGACCACTGAATGGATATGAACAAAAAAGTGATATGATTGATTTAATTTATAACACAATCACCTTTGGTGCTTATTGAGTATAAATTGAATAAGTAAAGGTTATAAAAATGTAGATTAACTCATCTTCTACTGGAGTAATTCTTGTAAGCATTGATGATGGCTTGACCCAGAGTGTGCAAAAGTGTAAGTGATGAGAAATGAACATATTCTGAATATATTTTGGGGATAGAACTGGAAGAATTAGATGGCAGATTAGATGTAGCATGTGAGGTAAGCAATTAAACAAGTATAATTCTGACCAGGCTTAAAGACCTTAAAAAAAATAAAGAGTTGCATTTACTGAGTAATAGGAAGTTGCATTAGAAGTGCAGTTTTGGACATGATAAATTTTAAAACTCTGACACTTAAGTAATATTGAAAGAGGTAACTGGATATGAATCTAAAGATCAAGGTAAAGACTTTGGGTGTCAAGTTTATAGCCATGAGAGACTGAAGTCACCAAGAGAGTGTAACATACTGTTATGTTGCATAGTATAAAAAAAAAAAATGAGTTATTTGTGGAAAAGGTTAGATATGAACATGTTGATGTTAATAAAAATTATGTTAACTCAATAACATTAGAGAAACCCATGTTTTCTTTTTCTATTAAAATTACATTGATTTTTATATTATAAATTTTGCTTTAAAATTCTCAGATGATATAAAATTTGTTAATGTATTCATGTTAAAAAAATACATTACCTGATAAAAAGCAGTTATTGCAGATAGGACTTAACACTGACATTCTCATCATTAATTACATATTATATGATTTTACTGCAGCCACCCTCTAAGACATTAAAAATACTTAAATGAAACGAACTCAACTCACGAATTATGACACAGGTATCCCTTTGACATGTTATAAATTGTGACATGTCATATTGTAAAAATCAAATTCATTATTTTACAAAGCATGACTCCTTAACATGTTTACTTTACCATTTTGACAAATGAATAACATTAAAATTTGAATATTCATTTCAGGATTATTTTTACTTAATATAATGTATTAAGCCTTACTATATGAAAATGTGTATTTCTTTGCAATCATAATTCTTTAATCAAGGTTTTTATATCATTGTGGTATTTTAATTACATCAAGAATTAATATTCAGTTCAAATTATGATATTAATATAAATTTTAACAGTTATTATATTTTAAAAATTAGTGAACATAGTATTCTTACTATTGTATCACTTTTCAGAATTAAGATGGACTACCACCTGAAAATTTGGTTTAAATGTCGAGACTGATAATCATACACACAAACACACACACACACACACACACACACACACACACACACACACACAAGAGAATCTGAAGTTTTGTTAGTGACATGATGAGCAGTTCAGACTTCCCAAATTGCCAAAAGAAAATGGTTTGTAGGAGAGAAAAGAAAGGAGATTGGCTTTGGATTTTAATGGACTGTGGGAATGGGACCAATGTGAAAGTTTCTGTGCCACTAAGAGCTTAAATGGTGTGAAATTCCCTAGCAAAGGAGTCAGCACCTAGTCTTTTGCATTAGCTTTCTCAGATTTGGGCCAAGGGAAAGGTAAAACATAAAGCCTAAGAGATTCTACCAGACATAGATTAAAAAAAAAAGTCCAACACTTTATTACATTCACACGAAATAATTTAAGAACATTAAAACTGATTTTCAAATTAGAATGTTTGTAGTATTATAAAAAATGACATAGAATTCTAAGACTAAAATCTGTACAATAATCTAAAACATTTCTTTAGGAAGTGTTACTAATGGTAGATGGTTTCTTCAGTGGAATCTATAAAAAATGGAGAGGGGTAATACATAATGCTAAATAATAAGACACTGCATCTTTATATCTCTGTAAATGTGTGTATCTAAATCTACATTGAGATCTGGATGTTGATGTGGATAAAACCATTTTTTTTTACTTAACTTCATAAATTCTATTTTTTAGTCTTGTTATTTTGAACATTTTGTATTCTTTCCAATCTTAATTCTGTGTATCTACTCTTACACATGCACACACACACACACACAGTATTTTTAATATGAATGTATTCAATGGTAATTTTACTTTAAAGGTTAAATGTTATTCCTCACTGAGTTCTGACATCTCAGAAACTTGCATGAAAGATTATGTAACTAAAAATCAAAGGCATATTCAAACTTATGAGGGATAGGAATTTAATTCCTGCTTTCATGTAGCAGAGATATTTGAGATCATCTGTCTCCAAATGCTATGTAATTGATTTGAGAATGATACTGCGTGTGCATATCTACATTTGATACCTTTGATTGGAATTTTCACATTGGAGAAAGCTTGACAAAGATATTACATGTCTACAAAAACCAATTTGTTTATTGGTAATTGGGTACACTACTCTTGTATTATTGAAGTTTTGTGTTTGAAAAAAATCTTTTTCTTTATAACTCAGCCTTTCTTTGATGATTTATCACTAAGAGAGTGACAGTAATGCCATCAATTTTTTATTAATGATTAAAGCCCTGGGAAGGCATTCAAATGGAGTTTGATATGGACATCTTTTTTTTTTTTTTTAAGATTTTATTTACTTATTTGAGAGAGAGAAAGATCACAAGTAGGCAGAGAGGCAGGCAGAGAGAGAGGAGGAAGCAGGTTCCCCGCTGAGCAGAGAGCCAGATGCAGTGGATCCCAGGATCCTGAGATCATGACCTGAGCCAAAGGCAGAGGCTTTAACCCACTGAGCCACCCAGGTGCCCTAATATGGACATCTTTTAAAAAATGCCTTAGTACATTTATTATATAATATAAACTCTATATCCATTAAAATTGTTGATGTAACAAGAACATCATCCAGGTGCAATATTATTAACCAAAATTTACGTAAAGTAGTATTTCAAAACTTAATCAAAGTACCAACCATCTCTTTCTCAACATTTTACACTTAGAAGCTGGTAATCAAGGTATAATGCCAAGAAAAGATGTGAACTAACCCATCCCATATTACTAACAAGGATTTCATATAATCGACATTGTTTCTAAACCTTATGAATTATTTACCATTAATATTTTTGTTTTATTTTCTCACTATATAAAGGACCTTAGTTATGTATAATAATTAAGATGCTTACTTTATTTTCCAAAATCCCGGTTTTATTAAAAATCATGTATTGGAAGAGTAGTATTTACAATGCCTTCTCTTCTCCAATAATAAAACATTAGAGCTTGTCAGAATTTCAGAAGTATAGGACGTCCATTTGCCTTTGGCAATTAAGCCCACAGGAACTCACCTATTATTTGCTCATAGTATAGAGCTCTAACAGAACATTTGATTCTAAGAAAAGGGTTCCTTTCCTTGCTATGCTGCTTGGAAAATAGGAACAGGGTAGAGTAGACACTTATTTACTTAGTGTAACTCAAAAGATTCTGAAAGTTTCCATTTATTGAAAATAGCCTCTTTCCTCTTTTGACTGAGCTATAGCTAAAGAACAGAAGTTCTCAACTACAGAACTAAGGATTAATTCATTATTATGCTGGCATGTATATGTGAATCTAAGAGCACTAATTAGTGAAATAGATAATAATTAAGGCATGTTAATATGCTTGTGATTTAATACTCTTCCAACCTTACATTTTAAATAACTGATCCTATATAAGAAATTGGCAGTCACTTCATAAATGTTTTTTTACATCAATCCTTCAGAAAGTTATGCTTTCATAATAATCTACATTTTGCACTTATCCAATTGTTATCACTTATTCCTGTAATATATTTAAAAATAATAAAATGCCTGATCATCTTTATAGACTTCCAGTTTGCCATAGTACCTCAAAAGAATTCTAAAAATCAAAATACTTAACTATATTTGATGTGTAGTGGTTAATACATTCTCAGAATACACATAAATATATATGCACACATGAAACAAATTATATCAATACATGAAAAATTAAAGATTTGCAATGTAGAGAAAAGTTCAAAGTCTCCTTTTAAAATAGCATTATTTAAAGTAGAGTTCTTTGCTTGTGCACATAAGTTACTTTAAAAAAAAAATTTAAAAATAAAACAACTGATATTGGTACAGGGTATTGCCTAAAAAGGTAAAACATTTCCATTGCTCGGGGCGCCTGAGTGGCTCAGTTGGTTAAGCGACTGCTTTCGGCTGAGATCATGATCCCAGAGACCTGGAATCAAGCCCCATATCGGGCTTCCTGCTCGGCAGGAAACCTGCTTCTCCCTTTCTCAGTCCCTCTGCTTTTGTTCCCTCTCTAGCTGTGTTTCTCTCTGTGATATAAATAAATAAAATCTTAAAAAAAATTTCCATTCCTGAGATGAGGAATGTGAAGAAAAACTACTTGGAAATTAGGGGTGGAAGAAATAGAATTAGTCCTTCTGACTCTAATCCCCTTGAAATTTCTGGGTAGAGGATTGTAAGTGAAAGATGTGTAGTTGATTCAGAACAGCCGGGAGAAAGAACTTGAAACTAGAGGAATAAACATTGGCAAAGTACTGCAAAGTCTTTCACCAACAAAGATTCTGAAACGTTGCATCATATGCAACTGACCCAGTGAATGCCTGGCATAACACATACTGTTGACAGGTAGATTGGAAGAAGCAGAAGGCAATGAAAGGTTTTAACAGTGGATTAACATATTTGCTATATAAAAAGCTGATTGTGGAAAAAGAAAAGAAAAAAGGAAAGGCAAATAAACATTAAAGTTGAGAAGATTTTATCCTAATCTAAATGAAACTTGAGAATAATCATTTAGAAGTTAACGTAGATAAGAATCTCACTGATGCAACTCATATTTATTTGTATGGTTTTACTTTATATCCTTTAGCAATTTCTAACAGCATTTTCCAGTTTTCATATCTTTCTTCTCTATTTTACTAAACCCCAGGTTCCTCCTATGGCCATGCTGCATCTACTATGATGTAAATGCTCTGAACATGTAGTCTGTCTCCCAATCCCTCCATTTCATTAAAGGGATGAACGGGCTATACCCTAGATCAGATGAATACAAGTGGAACACTGTACAGATTGCCGTATTCAAAAACATTGCCACATAAACTGAATGCTGTTGTAACATCATGGGACATCTAAATGCACACATAAGATTAACTCGGTGTCTTAAATTGCAGATAGGGTATAATAACGTGGTATCAACATGTAGGTGATCTTTGAAGCTCAAAGGAGATAGAACACATGGTCCAGGAACAAAGGTGTGGAAGAAATAGTGTCCCCATTTGCCATTAGCTCCAGTGACCCACTAGGAAATCATGCTTTCAATCCTTCAACTCTATGCTCTTTAGTTAGAGGATCTGGTCCCAAAGCTGGGGGGCACTCTTTCCAGAAGATAGGAAGGTTCAATTGAACTAACTCTATAGCTGTGATCTGGGCCTTTTGAATGCCTGGCTTCCAGAGACCAACAAGGGAGAAACAAAATGATTATGCTAAATAGGGATATTTTATCCAGATAAACAGGAAAAGCTGTTTTTTGTTTGCTGTTGTTTATTTGTTTGTTTTTATTTTTTTAGTTTTTGTTTTTTTTACACAATGGAAGCACAAAAAAAATATTGGCAAGATACCAGTTCAATAGCTCTTGGTGTTACCTTGCCAAATTGTGAATGTCAATGAGCATTTACAACAATCCCTTTCCCTCTGAGATTTTCATTAACAAGGCATCAGACACCATAGTAACAAACATTTGGATCATAGTCCCAGATTAACAAAACCATAGAGATAAAAATGAGGGAGAGGAAAACTTAGAACGGATAGTGGAGGGAAAGAACTAAATAGCAGTTATGGCCCTGAGACAAACTGCAGTGGTGGGGGGTATAATTTATCCAACTAACCTTCTCAGTTTCACATAGAGGCCATGAAAGAACTGCTGTACAAATATAAGTGAAGAAGTGAATCTGTTATGTGCAAGATGTGAACTATGGAAGCCATGGATGTATGTTACTCAGATGTCCATTTGTAAGGGAATCTACTATGAGTAATGTAGTTATCTGATAGCCATATGCTGCTGCACCACTGAAATCTGCCATTAGTCTTCATGCCAAGGTCACACTATTTCCAGGATGCTCCCAGTCAATAACTGAATAAGGGTACTAGAGATGGTTATTCAGGTACATCATGGGATTGCTCCAATGGACAGTAATGCTTTGGAGCTCTGCAAGGCCTTGTTAAGATTCTTTCAGAGCTGCATTGCAGTTTAAAGGTTTTTTTGCCCAACCCTTCTCCCTTGCCCCTTTGTTTTTACAAGTGTCAACTTTGTATCATGATCTGAAAAGGTTTCCCCACTGATTCCTGCTCCCTTTACCCTTAAACCTGAACAAGTATTTCTCTAACAAATCTCTTATATTTCCTATTATCTCAGCATCTGCTTCTTGAAGGAGCCAAACTCCTATGCAGAGCTACTAAGGGTCTTGATAAACGTCCCTAGAATGTGAAGAAATGGCTCAGGAACTTGGGAAAATCAAGAAAATTCATTTATATTATGGGAAGATCACAGAGATAAAGAGGCATAGGTTTCCTTGTATATTATAATATTTCTTGATGTACCTAGTAGGACTCAGCTAACCCAACTCCATAAATCTGAGGTCACAAGGTGTTAATGTATCAATAGCTTATTTATTTAAAAAAATAAACAAAATATCACAGGGCAACTGGGTTGCTCAACTGGTTAAGTGTCTGCCTTCAGCTCAGATGATGATCTCAGGGTCCTGGGATAGAGGTCCACATCCAGCTCTCTACTCACTGGGGAGTATGCTTTTCCCTCTCACTCTCCCTCTGTGCTCTCTTCCTCTCCCTCTCAAATTAATAAATAAAATATTTTTAAAAATAAACAAAAGATCAAACATTGCATAATTTCAGAATACCTTTCTTCTTAGCTTTGGGGGGATTCTTTTTTCTTTTTTTTTGCCTAGAAAAATGTGGAAATAAAGTCATATTTAATAGAGTTATAAAAGGTGTTCTGGAATATTTAAATCATAAAGGACATCTACTTTAGATAAACAGTTTCCAGTGAAATTTATCATTGTGAATTAACTCCAGTATTATTTCATCATTTTAGGATTATTTTAGACTTTTAGTTTACTCCTATACCTAATGTATCATGTAAGCTACATGTTTCAGTTCATATTATGAGAAAAAATACTCAAACAATACTGTCTGCTCCTGTCACATCTCAACTGGCCAAAAACAAGAAGAAGAAGAGCAAATTTTCTTCAGTGGAATGGATAAAGAGATTCTCCAAGCTTAAAATAGTAGTTTATTATTAAGTATATATATATATATATATATATATACATACATACATATATATATATAATTGTCATGATAGTGATTCTCTCATGTTTATACAAACATGTTAACAAGTGTCTTCTTTCAAAACGTCAATCTTATAAGTAGAACAAGTACATTTGAGCAATATGAAAACAGTCATTAAGGCAAGAAAATCAAATTCACACTAAGAGGCCACCTCATACCTATTAGGATATTTCCAATCAAAAAAAAAAAAGACAAAAAGTTTTTGAGAGAGCATAAAAATTCTGAACCTTCATATGCTGCTGATGGAATTATAAAATGGCACAAATGTTTTGGAAAATAATTTGATGGTTTCTCAAAATATTAAACTTAAATTCTACTCCTAGAAATATATTCAGGAGAAAGGAAAACATATCCACACAAATACTCTTACATAAATATTCATACCAGTATTATCCATAACAGGGAAAAATGGAACCACCTAAATTCCATCTGTGATAAATGGATAAACAAAATGTCTATATTCATAAGTGGGATATTATTTGGCAATAAAATGAATAGAGTACTAACACATGGTACATGATAAATGAACTTTGAAAACATTATGCTAAATGAAAAAAATCAGTCACAAAAGACTATATATTGTATGATTCAGTTTATATAAAATGTCCAGAGTAGACAATCAACATATAGAAAGAAAGTCGATTAATGATCACCGAAAACTGGGAGTATTTTGAGAGTTGGGAACATGGGTGGTGGTAATAAAAACTGACTGCTAATCAGTATAGGTTTTCTTCCTGGGGTAACAAAATATTCTAGACTTTGAATGTGGTGATGGGTACACAACTCTATTCATATATGTATATATATATACAAACTTTAAATAGGTAAATGTTATACTCTATGAATTATACGTGAATAAAATTGTTTTAAAGTTTCTATTAGGAAGGTACAATTTTAATTCAGAACTTTATGTCCACATGCAAAATATGTTCTTTAGTTTTCTCTTTGAAAAGTTTTCAAGATAAAATTATGCTTATGTGCTGAATAATTTAGTGACACATTTTCCATATCTTTAAACAGCTCATTTATAGTTTAAAGACCCTGAATTTGTCTCATTTGGACTATTTCGCTAAGTATGGTTGTATTCTTTTGTTTAACTTTCTACTTTAGATTTCAAATGTTGGAAGATAATTATTTTTATTATAAAGAGTATGATTAAATTTTTATTACTAAAAATAAATGCTTCTTAATCCCACCTTTATAAAAAAATGAGATAGTTTTTTATTATACCACTTGGTTTGTATTGCTCAACCCTTAAAACTTATTATTATTATCACAACCATTGTTTTGTATTTATAAAGTCCAGTACGGTCTATTGGTGATTTTCCCTTTTCTTTTTTTTAAAGATTTTATTTACTTGACAGAGAGAAAGATCACAAATAGGCAGAGAGGCAGACAGAGAAAGAGGGGGAAACAGGCTCCCTGCACAGCGGAAAGCCTGATGTGGGGCTCAATCCCAGGACCCTGAGATCATGACCTGAGCCAAAGGCAGAGGCTTAACCCTCTGAGCCACCCAGGTTCCCCTGTATTAGTGATTTTCACTTATTATTTAATTATTAAAACTAATGAATTATGAATGTAAATGGTAATCCTAAATCTTTATCTGTGCCTTCTGGGACTCAATACTTACAGACAAGCTATTCCCCAACTAATCTTATTTTTAAAAAAGTAATTCATACATAAGCTATACATAGAAATTTTCTGTGATTGTATTTAGGGTTATCCATGTCCCCTTTACAAATTAAAGCCATGCCAATATAAAAATCCTAATAAATTTTGGTAAAGCTAGAAAAAAATTAGTTAAGGATTTGTTGAAGTCTCCAACTACACTTGTATATTTCTATATTTCTCTTCTAGCTCATCAGATTTTCCTTCCCAAATTCTGAGTCTGTTGCTTAGTGAATATACAATTAGTATCTTTACATCTTCATGGTGAATTAATCATTTTATCAGTGCACATTTATAGCTCTGAAGTTTACTTCTTTAGATAGTAATGTATGTACTCTTGGATTTGTTTGCTTAATATTTGTATGGAATATCTTTTCCCATCCTTTTGATTTAAATCCTTGTTATTGAATTTGAAGTAAGCTTCTTTACATAGCATGCAATTTGTTCATGTTTTTTTCTTTACTCTGCTAATCTCTCTTTGATTTGATATTTGGACCTTTTATATTTAGGGCAGTTATTGATAGGTTGGCTCTTAAATATGTTATTTTACTCTTTTCTGTTTTCTCTGTTTCTTCTGTTCTTTTTTCTCTTTTTTTGTGTGTGTCTTCCTGAGTTACTAAACAGTTTTAGTGTTTTATTTTTTTATTTTTTATTTTTAAAAATATTTTATTTATTTGATAGAGAGAAACACAGACAGAGAGGGAACACAAGCAGCAGGAGTGAGAGAGGGAGAAGCAGGCTTCCCGCCCAGCGGGGAACCTGATGTTGGACTCGATTCCAGATCTCCAGGATCATGACCTGAGCCGAAGGCAGTCGCTTAACCAACTGAGCCACCCAGGCACCCCAGTTTTAGTGTTTTAAAATATATTCCTTTTCATGTTGTCCTTAATACTTTCCTTCAGTATTACAATATACTTATTTGATTTATTACAATCTACCAGTATGGATAAAATATACAAACTTCATTTAGGTTCCTTTGCTGTCCTCACTTTTAAATATCATTGTCATGAGTACTGTCTAGTGTACAGTAACTTCATTTCAATCATTCATTAAATATGAAGCATAAAACCTATGAGGAAAAGGCTACTAATTGTACGTATGTATATTTCTGCTGTTTCTGTTTTTTTTTGTTTTTTTTTTTTTCCCTTCGGGATGCTTCAAAAATCTTTCGTCATTTCCTTTCTACTTCATAACTTCCTTTAGCCAAGCTATAAGAGAAGGTGTCTTAGTGACAAATATTTACCTAGTTATCCTTTGTCTGAGAATGTTTTTATTTATTTTGTATTTTTGTATGGTTCCAGAATTCACAACTGACAGCTCTATTCTTTCACCACTTGAAAATCCTGTACAAAAAATCTCTTCTGACCTCTGTGGCTTTCAATGAGTAAACAGTTGTCATTACAATCAGTATTTCCATTTAGGCAATACATTACTTTTCTCTCACTGCATTGATTTTTATGTCTTTTATTTAAAAAATATATATTTAGTATGTATCTTGGAATTCTTTGGGTATTTACTGTTTGAGATGTGTTCAGCTTTTGGATCTGTAGGTTTGTGTCTTTCACGACATTTGTGAAGTATTCAACTATTACTCTTCTGTGAATACCCCAATTTCTTTCTCCTATCCTTCTGGATATTCAATGATATAAATGCTGGATCTTTTCCCACAAGTATCTGAGTCTCTATCCATTGTTTTTGTTTGTTTTTTCCAGTCTACACTTCTTTTTTTTAGGTTGGATGAATCTATTGATCTGTCCTTCAAGTTCCCCTGGCATACTATACTGCTGAGTATATCTAGCAAATTACTTTTTTTGACATTTAATGTTTAGTTGTATAATTTTTTACTTAGTTATTCTTATATCTTTCCTAATACTTTATTTTTTGTTTCAAGGAAATTGTCAAAGCGCTTACATGAAAAACTGCTTTAAAATTTTTGTCAAACACCTGATTCCTTTCAACTTCTATTTCTGTTAATTTTCCTTTATTAATCAAGTTGTAATTATTTTGGTTCTTGGTATAATGAAAGATTTTTAAAAATTATATACTGGGCCTTCATCTATCATGTTAGGGGACTCTTAGCCCTATTTAAATATTCATTGCAGTAGGCACCATCCTGTTTTGATTTAGCATGTTCCAGCCTACTTTTGTTCACTGTATTTTAATGACAAAGTTCAGGGCTTTTTTGTTTTACTTTTGGTCTCTTTGGTTTATCTAATATCACTGCAGATTTCACTTGTCAGTTTCTATTGGTATTACCTCAGGGGAAGGTAGGAGTTAATCTGGGCCTTAGAGTTGAGGAGGGGAGTCTCTGAACTACAAGGATGGAGAGACTTACAGAGCTAGCCAACTGTGTTGGCCAGATATGCTCTATCTCTGTTGGACAGAAATGCTTCCTGGGATGGGGACATTCTGTGGAGTCCAGCTAGCTAGTACATTTCTGGAGTCTATTTCAATTTTTTGTTTAATTGTCTAGAATTCCAGTTAATCTTATAAAATAATTATTTTCATAACATACTAATGCAATTACCTATGGATACTCTCTCCTCTACCTAGATTTTTTTTAAAGATTATATTTATTTATTTGTTTGTTTATTTATTTTTTTATTTATTTGAGAGAGAGAAAGAAAGAGAGAAAAAACACAGCAGGTGGAGAGAGAGGGACAAGTAGATTCTGGGCCACAAACACAGAGCCCAATGCAGAGCTGGATATCAGGACCCTGAGATCATAACCCTGGCCCAAACCAAAAGTCCAACACCCAACTGACAGAACTACACATACACCCCTCCTCTGCCTAGATATTTTTTTTAAAGATTTTATTTATTTGACAGAGAGAAACACAGCGAGAAAGGTAACACAAGCAGGGGGAGTGAGAGACGGAGAAGCAGGCTTCCTGCCAAGCAAGGAGCCTGATGTGGGACTCGATCCAGGGTCTCCGGGGTTATGGCCTGAGCTGAAGGCAGTTGCTTAGCCAACTGAGCCACCCAGGCGCCCCAGCCTAGATTTTTTAAATTCAATATAGCTTTCAGAAGTTCCAACATTGTTACTTCAATTAATTTTCTTAAACTTAAAATATGTAGCTTCATCTCAAGAATAAAGTTTTTCAAATCTATTAAAAACCTAGAGCTCATTAATAGCCTTGCAGTTATTAAAAAATGAAGCTTGTGATTTTTTTCTATGAAACTGACTTGTGATTAGGCACAAATAAAAACATAAGCTTCATAAGGAAAGAAAAGCTCAAGATAATAACATAGTTAGATCACACATCCACTCATTCTCCAAGAATGGTAGATGATGCAATCTAGAGGGTAGGTGTTCCTTGGAGTCTGGAAGATTAAATATTGACTCTCCCATCATCTGATTGCATAGACATTACTAATTTACATAATCTCTCTAAACCTCTTTATTTATTGCTGAATAGTGAATAATAATATATACTTCTAATTAAGTATATCTTAAATGATTAAATGTAGAACACTTCCTTTCATCAATTCTTCATACCATTAGGAAAAAGTCTTAACCCTCATGCTCTATTTGTTCAGGTTGTAATTTGTTCCATTGTCAAATGATATGTGACTACATCACAATTTGAGGAGAATAATAAACTGAGACATTGCTGTTTATTTTGCCTCCCCTGAATGCAAAGACATCAAATTTACAAGAGTCCTCAACTATTTGTGATTGAAGAATTACAGCAAGGATGTGACTAACATTGTAGAAACAGCAGCTACAGAAGGAATCCTCAGTTCCCCTAAAGAGCCTTTTGATAACACCAGTTTCACAGGGAACTGATATTGCTGAGAAAAATAGTAATGGTATTTCAGATGAAACTGAATAGAAGCAAGTATTGAAGTAGTCCCATTTAATCTAATTGCTCATCCTAATAACTCATCTTTTAAACTGTCTTTTGTAAAATAAGATTTATAGCTTTACAACTCTACTTCTGTCTAAATATTGTTCACTTACAGGGAATTAATAATTTTGAATAATTAACCTCAAAATGACTATTAGATTTAGCAAGGTACCTTTCACTGATTGGAAAGAAATTAAATTGAATTAATGGTTGAAAGCTTTTCCTATTATAGTTTAATGCCCTCCTGCAAGGGGTTCTGGAGTTTAGTCAAACCATGTGTTAAATTAGAATACATGATCAAGATTGTCCATTCTCCTCTTAATGCTGCTAAGGTTTTGTTTTTAAGAGTAAAATAAATGTAAAATTTTATTTCCAATCACTTTTTTTTTAGCAAAAACTGAATTTATCGAAGAAAAATTCATTCTACTATTCCAGATACCTACTGTAGAAACTTTACCGCCATATTTCTTTTCTGATTCTTAGATGAAGTCTAATTTGGCAGCCCATTAGGTCAATCATTAATTGAGCTGAAAAGACACTTTTCTTTCTAAAAGGCATCATTCATGCATATATTATTCATTCAGTAAAATCTTATGTTGAACCACTCTATATTAGAGGCCTTTTTATATGCTTGGGATTCAGAAAAACATCAAATAAAATTCATCTCTTCGTGGTACTTACTCCCTAGTGGAAGAGACAGACCTTAGACAGTAAATATATCTGTAAAATAAATTATATTTTTAATAAATCATTTAGAATTACAAATAATTGAAATGTTTGAAACTTAAGATTAAGTATATCTCAGTAAGAAGGTGACATCTGAACAAAGATTTGAAAGAGATGAGGCTGTAGTTAAGTGGCTATCTAGGAAAAGAATATTCTAGGCAAAGAGATATAATTAAGCAAAATCTTTAATGTTGTTATTTGTATTTTCAGGAAATATCAATAGAACAGAAGTTGAAACACAGTAAACAAAATGGTACATTAATTAAGATGTTTTGGGGTTAACAGAAAGGGACTATGATGGTTAATTTTATGTGTCAATTTGACTGGATCATAGAGCTCCCATAGAGCTCCCAGATTTTTGGCAAAACATTATTTTTGGGTGTTTCTTGACTGGATCATAGAGCTCCTATAGAGCTCCCAGATTTTTGGCAAAACATTATTTTTGGGTGTTTCTTGACTGGATCATAGAGCTCCCATAGAGCTCCCATATTTTTGGCAAAACATTATATTTGAGTGTTTCTGTGAGGATGTTTCCAGATGAAGTTAGCACTTGAATCGGTGGACTCAGTAAAGAGATTTGCCCTCCCCAGTTATGTGAGCATCATCCAAACCACTGAGGATCTAAATAAACCAAAAAACAGAGGAAGGAAGAAATCTACCCTTCCTTCATGATTGCTTGAGTTGGGATATCAATCTTTGCCTGCCCTCAGTGCTCTTGGTTCTCGGGCCTTTACCTTGGACTGGAATCTACATCAGCTAGCCTGGTTCTCCAGCTTTCAGACTCCAACAAAAAACCACCAGCTTTCTTATATCTCCAGGAAACAGCAGATCATGGGACTTCTTATGTTCCAAAACTGCATGAGCCAATTCCTTATAATAAACATTTCTCTCTATATATCCTATTCATTCTGTTTTTCTAGAGAACAATGACCTCAGAGGCATATTGTTCCTGGGTCTTAAAAACAATTATTAAGATTGACTTTTGCTATTCTTTTAAGTGAAAGGGAAGACACTGGGATTTTGAGCAGGGATAAACTAAGATAAACATCTTAGTTTTTTGTTTTGTTTTGTTTTTGGTTGTTTATTTTTAAAGAATAGACTGTAAGGAAAAAAGAAAAAGAACTAGGAAGATCTGGTAGGAAATTATTTCAGTAAACTGCAGTAATCCAAGAGAAAGATAACCACATATGAGACCTGGATGTTAGCAGTGGAGTAGACAAGTAAGATTTTGGATATATCCCAAAGGTAGAGCCACTGGCATTTTCTGATATATTGTATAAGTATAAGAGAAAGAGATGAATCATTATGTTACTGGGTATCTTGGTTTGAGAAACTGGAGGGATGGAGTAAAAATCCCTTACAGAAATGGGGAAGGAACATGGAACTAAAATATGAGGAATACAACAGCACATCCACATATATGTAGCCATGCTCTTTTTTAATACACAAGTTGTAGGTATACTTTGTAGGGAAGAAAAAAGATTAATGCCTGAAAATTCCTTCGTTTGTGCTGTTTTAGAAATCCACCCTCACATCTGGCTATAATATGTTTCCAAGGCTTAGGAGAAAAAAATGGTAAATATTAATTTGATTGAACTTCCCACAATTTCAGACTGGAAAAAAGTAACTCAAAACTTCATATCACCCCCCTACTTTTATAGATAGATAACCTTATAATTCTTATAAAGTACTAGCAATGGACATAACTTTTCTGTGAGGGATCCTAATTTTTTAACTGAGCAATACCAGCTAAGGGGAACATTGAGAAGATTATCATCTTTACACAGGTGCCTGGAAGCAATGGGCAATCATTAAACACTATTTGCTATTACATTTGCTCAGGTAGTATTCTCCAACTGTCACAATATTGCATTTATATGAAATGATGTTATAGGTATTGCACCAATGTAAATTACAGAGAATGGGGAGATCTATATGGAACTTGGTAAGTAACATAATTAAATTCTATCCATACTATATAACTACAGTAAATGTAAGGTGTTAGAATAGCTATTAAAATGAAATTTGTATAAATGTCCAAGTAAAACTTTTCTCAAATTTATAGTGAACATGTTTGCTGCCATTAACATAATTTTATATCACTTAAGCTTGAACTAGATTCACACAATTGGTTTTTCTACATTTTTTGTTAATAGTCTCTTGACTACCTTGAGAATCACCACTGATGAGAATTTTTTTGTTTTATAATGTTATAAGATGTTTAAAACCATTTTTATAGCCATTCTAATGTATGCAATGCAATTTATATTAAAGACTCTTACAGTCCATTCTTTTCTTTCACTAACAAATGTAATCTTAGTATTTCTTATAATAATTATAAGGACTATAATATGAAACATTTGAAAATAGTGGTGAAGCTTTAATTTTAGAATGTATATGTATTGGTTATAATATGCTGTGGTTTTGATGCTGCCAAAAGTACATCAGTTGCAAATGAAGAGAAATAGCCACATAAATGAGAATGCTTAGGTAGTGTACTATGTTTCTTGGAGACTTGGAATAAGAGTCCCATTGTCTACTATGGGCAGTGCCACACTCTCTAACTGGTTGCTAAGATAAATGTGCAAATGGCTACATTTTGTATCTAAAAGCCAAGTGGGGAGCATCAGAAGCTGTTCATCATTTTTTGTTGTCTGGCTGCCTGTGGGGACTGCAGGATAGGCTGTTTGTCATTCAGGCAACTCGCTAAGTCACTGCACAAAATGCTAGTAGAGGCTGGAAGCAAATTATTTAGGAGTTTCAGCAAGCCCTAGGCTCTGTTCAGATGCCACAAAGCAAAACAAAACAAAACAAAAAATCAATATCTCTCACCATACCTGGAAATGATTCTTTAATAAGTAGTGTGGCACAGCACAAAGGAGATTTGAATTAGAGATTAAAGGTTTGTGCTGTTCTGAAATATTCTCTTTTGTCCCCATTATATGTGTAATCTTATTGTAGTTGAAAAAAAAGTCAAATAGAGTACAGGTACAGGCCAGATAAGGTTATTTTAAAATCTGTTGTAGGCTATAACAAATATTGAAATTTGGCCTAGAAAAAAATATACACTTTGAAGAAATTTAATAAGTGCACACTTATGTATGAAAAGTTAAAGAACACTGTTAATAGAAAAAAAGCAGTTATCATATTTCATTAATTATTATAATATTGAGATTACTCTTAATATGTATATTTTAATAAATTAAATGTATATACAGCTATGAAGCTATCACCACCAATTAACCAAGACAAATAAAAGGAGTAATAGCAAGGATGTGGAGCAACTTGTATTCTTATACATTGCACTGAAGATTTCAAAATAGCACAATCACTTTGAAAAACAATTTGGTGAGTCTTAAAATATTAAATATGCCCATGACCTAACCATTCCATTTGTAAGTATTTACCCAAGATAAATGAAAACATATGTTCATTAAACAAAAATAAACAAACATAAAAAAACCCATAACTACTTGTGTGTAAGTCATAGAAGATTTATTTGTAATAACCCAACACCAAAGTGGAAACAAAATGAATATTAATCAACAGTAAATGGATAAATAATGGTATATTAATAAAATAGAAAGCCAGTCTGCAATAAAAAGGAGTAAACTAGTGATACATATAAGCCACATGGACATACCACAAAATAAATATGCTAAGTAATAAGCTAGATAAATAAGAGTACATACTGAAGTATTAGATTTTTATAGAATTCCAGAAAATACAAACTAACCTCTAGTGACTGAAATTAGAACAGTGGTTGTCTGGGATAGAACAAGACAGGAGCTCAGGAGTGAGGATATTTAAAAAGAACACAGAGAAATTTTGAGGTGATTTTATGTTAATTAGATTGATTATGATGATAATTTTTCTGGGTATATGAAACAATTCATTAAGAAGTGAAGTTTAAATATGTGAACTACTTCATGTCAAAATGCCTTAACAAAGATATGAAAACATGACTTGGAAGTAAAAGCTTTTGGTAATGTCAAAAGAGATAAATGGTAATGTGATCTCTCTGCAAAAACAATATAAAAATGGATATTTTTTCCTGCTTTGTCGAAGATGATTTGATCATAGATTTGTGGATCCATATATGGACACTCTACTCTGTTCCATTGATCTATTTCTCTGTTTTTGTGCCAGTACCATGCTATCTTGGTAATCACAGCTTTGCAATAAGGCCTGAAGTCAGGTAACAAGATGTCCTCAGTTTTGCTTTTCTTCTTTAGCAATTCCTTAGTGATTTGGGGTCTTTTTTGGTTCCATATAAATTTTAGGATTCTTTGTTCCAATGATTTGAAGAATGTTGGTGAAATATTGATCGGAATGGCATTGAAAGTATAGATTGCTCTGGGCAGTATAAACATTTTAACAATGTTTATTCTTCTGATCCATGAGTATGGAATGCTCTTCCATCTTTTTGTGACTTCTTCAATTTCTTTCATGAGTGTTCTGTAGTTCCTCGAGTACAGATCCTTAACTTCTTTGGTGAAGTTTATTCCTAAGTATCTTATGGTTTTTGGTGCTATAGTAAACGGAATTGATTCTGATTTTCCTTTCTATATTTTCATTGTTAGTGTATAAGAATGCAACTGATTTCTGTGCATTGATTTTATAAAATATCCAGTGGAAAAAAACCAGTCTCTTTAATGAATGGTGCTGGGAAAATTGGACACCTACGTATAGAAGAATGAAACTAGACCATTCTCTTACACCACACATAAAGGCAAACTCAAAATGGATTAAGCATGTCAATGTGAGGCAGGAATCCATCAAAATCCTGGAAAAGAACATAACAGTAATGTCTTTGACATCGGCCACAGCAACTTCTTTCAAGACACGTCTCCAAAGGCAAAGGAGACAAAAGTGAAAATGGACTTTTGGGACTTCATCAAAATAAAAAGCTTCGGGGTGCCTGGGTGGCTCAGTCGGTTAAGGGACTGCTTTTAGCTCAAGTCATGATCCTGGAGACTCGGGATCGAGCCCCACATTGGGCTTCCTGCTCAGAGAAGCCTGCTTCTCCCTCTCTCAGTCCCTTTTTCTGCTTGTGTTCCCTCCCTAGCTGTGTTTCTCTCTGTAAAATAAATAAATAAAATCTTTCTTTAAAAATTAAATAAATAAATAGAAACTGTACAGCAAAGGAAACAGTCAACAAAACGAAGAGGCAACCCATGGAATTGGGGAGGATATTTGCAAATGACACTGCAGACAAAGGGCTGGTATCCAAGGTCTATAAAGAACTACTCAAACTCAACATCCAAAAAGATGATGAACACATCAAAAAAAGGCAAGAGACATGAAGAGGCACTTCTCCATAGAAGATATACAAATGGCTAACAGACACATGAAAAAATGTTCATCATCACTAGCTATCAGCGAAATTCCAATCAAAACCACACTAAGATACCACCTTACACCAGTCAGAATGGCCAAAATTAACAAGTCAGGGAACAACAAGTGTTGAAGAGGCTCCAGAGAAAGGGGAACCCTCTTATACTGTTGGTGGAAATGCAAGTTGGTGCAGCCACTTTGGAAAACAGTGTGGAGAATCTTTAAAAATTTAAAAATAGAGCTACCCTATCACCCTGCAATTGCACTACTGAGCATTTACCCCAAAGATACAGATGTAGTGAAAAGAAGGGCCATATGTACCCCAATGTTCATAGCAGCAATAGCCACAATTGCCAAACTGTGGAAAGAGCCAAAGTGCCCTTCAACAGATGAATGGATAAAGAAGATGTGCTACATATACAAAATGGAGTACTATGCCTCCATCAGAAAGGATGAATATCCAACTTTTGTAGCAACATGGACTGGATTGGAAGAGATTATGCTGAATGAAATAAGCCAAGTAGAAAAAGTCAAGTATCATATGGTTTCACTTACTTGTGGTGCATAAGGGGTAATATAGAGGACAGTAGGAGAAGGAAAGGAAATGGAAAGTAGGATAATTCAGGGAGAGAAACGAAACATGAGAGATTTTGGACACAGAAACAAACTAAGGGACTTGGAGGGAGGGAGTTGGGGGATGCAAGAGCCTGGTGGTGGGTACTGAGGGCACCTATTGCATGGAGCACTGGGTGTGGGGCATGGGCAATGAATCTTGGAACACTGAAAAAATAAAAAAAAAATTAAAGTAAAAAAAAAGAACTCTAAAAAAAATAATAATAAAAAAAACAATATAAAAACCACTGGGAGGGGGAAAGTTAGATATTGGACAGTTCCCAGAACACAAAAAAAGCTGGATAATTGTTTAATTGTTAAAAACTAGTACAACTACATGAAATATTTATTGAAAAGTCATAAAAATTTACTAGCTTGAGGGCACCATTTAATCTCCAAGATAAACAAAAATAGTAGTAGGAAAAGCCATAGCCTTACATACTAAAGGTAATCCTTTTGGAAAGCAGTATGAAAGGTTGATTATGCAGAACTCCTGTCTGTGAGAAATCCCAGAAACAGTGAAAACCAAATTAGAGTACAGTCTTCCCAAAATATCTGATTGAAAGCTAAGTTATGCATGCATGAGGGGCATCCCTATCTCCTCGGCTAAAAAAAAAAAAAAAAAAAAAAAAAAAAAAGACAGAGACCAGAGAGTTTTGTTCCTGAATGTTAAAACCAGTCTGTCGGATTGCTGATTCCCTTAACTGACTCTATCCTCAAAGGTTCACAGCTCATGTGGCAGAAATGTGATGCTGAATGACTTTGGAATATGGAGTGCAGATTCAAAAGAAAAGAGAACATCTGAAAATAAGGGGGCAATCTCAGAAGCAAAGAAATCAGAGAGGGTAAATCCCATCTCTGTCTAGATCTTCAGCTGAGTAGCAATTATTTCAAGAATGAGGGAAACATTCAAGGGACAGATTTAAAAAAAATGTTAGCAGTAGGAAGCCATAATATTAAAGCAGAGATCACGGAGGATATACAGTTTGCAGTTTGAAGACATGCAATTTACTCACATACTAGAAATAAAAGATAAAAAAAAATTAACAGAACATGACAGAATATAGAGTTGCTACAACACTTTGTTAATAATGTACAGTTTTCCACCAAATATTGCTAGACATGCAATGACACAGAAGAGTATGACCCAAACTCCAGGAAAGATCTGTCAGGAGAAATTGACTCACAGTGGGTTAGATGTTGGATTAAGCAGATGATGACTTTAAAGGAGCTAACTTAAGTTTACATAGCAAATTAAAACACTTCTAAGACTTGAAGGATAGCTAGGTTTTCAAAGATAGCAGAAAGCTGGGTGACCCCATTTTGGGGGGTCCCCTGAAGTGAGCTGAATACTTGCAAAAACCACTGCAAGAATACTGTGAGCACCCATAAATCAGCCTAAAATGTAATACTTCACACTTCTGGATCTCTACGGGGGGAGAAGAGCATCAACAAAGAGGTAGAGTGGAGTGGGAACACTCAGAGTGATATCCAAAGACAAGGGATGTGGGGGAGGGAGCCCACAGAGGTGACCCATTGCAAAGCAATACCCCAGCAAGAAAGTGCTCTGTGTTTGGAGAAAAACAGCAGATTACGGTCTGATTAAAAGCAGGCAAAAATGGAGAGCCTGAGGGGCAGCCGGGGAAATCGGGATGTAGATCTGCAGAGAGAAAGTGCTCCCTGGTGTCGCAGGAGAGAATGGGGCAGAGTGGAGTATCTTTAAAACTGCCACTCCCCCCACCCCCCCCTGCTTTTTTCCCGCCCCTTGGACCAGGCACAGAGCCCCCAGGGGAGGTGATTTTGCAGACTTGAGCACGACCTGAGGGACCACAGGATCTTAGTCCCTCCTGCGTGGGTGTGCACTACAGACTCTCTGGGCAGAGACAAGGTCACAAGACCCAAAATCAGTCGGTTTCAGTGGTGCGGGAGTGAAAAGACAAGTGGGGAGCTTCGGGCACCATTCTGAGCAGCAGTTGAGGGTGTGCCAAGTTGTAACAAGCTGCCAAAGGGGAAGATACAGGGAGAGGCTGTGAGCCCCACACCATCCAGAGGGTTGTTAGATGGGGGCTCTCTCTGGGAAGGAGGTCTAGAGGCAGACATCTTGCTCTGGCCTGACTTTCTGAAAAGCTGCAGAAGCCACAAAAGAACAAATACTCCGGAGAACAAAAGCCTGAAAACCTGGTTGCCATGGAGCTCAGGCCCTAGGAAGGGGGCAGAGAGACTCAGCCCAGGTAAAAGGAACTGAAAAACAGCGTGGCAGGCCCCTCCCCCAGAAGGCAAGTCAGAAGAACAAGAGGACAACACCAAAACTGTAAAACCCCAACATCGGGGGAAAGGCAATATATTAAGCTCCTGGTACAACCCTAAAAGCTGTATGCTTTATAGATACAGCTTTTCACTTTATTTTAACTTTTAACTTTTTAACTTTTTTCTATTATTACTTATAAAGTTTTCACTTTAAATTTAAAATTCATTCTCATGGTTTTTGTTTTTTTTAATTTTTAACCCACTCATTACAACATGATAATTAATACAACACTCCATAATACCTTTTTACCTTGAAATTTCTTCAAACACATACCTGTGTTTTCTGTTGTTGCTGCTTCTTTTGGGTTTTTTTTCCTGTTTTATTTCCTTTCTTCTCTCTTCTTTCCTTTATTCTTTTTTCTTTTAAATATACATATAGTTATAAGCTTCAAGGTAATCCTGCATCCCTACTCAATGTTACTTCTATATACAAACCAGTTTTAATCTCCCTATATCTTTAGAAAGTGGTCTCATCCAACAATAATAACAAGACAAACTCAGGAGGATCTGAAATACTTTCCTTGCCCACAAGGAGGGTTCGCACTCACCTTCCCACCCCAAACACTTCTGTCGGTGTTTCTGTGTAATTGTTCTTGCCTTTGTATTATATAAATACTGATCTGGGGTCATTCGGGTTGGGCTTAGCTTTTTGATCTCTTCAACTTTCTTTTATTCTTGGTAGTCTTTTTCTTTACTCTGTTGTAGTTTTGTACCATAAAAATCCTACCATTGGGGCCCATTCTGGCCGGGGTTTTTTCCTGCTTCCTTTCTCTTCTTCTCTCTCTTTTTTTCTTTCTTCTTCCTTTTCGGTGGTGACTTCTGATTGTTCCGACACCTTCCAATGAGCAATTCACCTGGATAGTGGTTGATATATTCAGCTATACATCCACTCAACCACCCCTTGCCAAAATGACTCAGAGGAGGAACAACCAACAGAAGAAAAACCCAGAGACTGCAACCCCTGTCACAGATTTACTGGAAATGAACATAAATAATATGACAGAAATGGAATTCAGGGTAGTAATTATCCAAGCAATGTTTAAGTTGGAAAAGAACATTAGTGACAAGATAGAAGCTCTAATGACAGAAGTGAAAGCCAAATGGGCAGAGGTTAGAAAAGCTATTACTGAGATGCCATCTAATTTAATTATGATAACAACTAGAGTAGGTGAAGCGGAAATCATATTAGTGATTTAGAAGACAGATAGATTAAGAAGGAGGAGCAAGAGAAGTCTTGGAACAAATAGGTGAAATCCTATGAAAATAGAATTAGGGAAATAAATGATGCCATGAAACGCTCCAATATCAGAATTATTGAAATCCCTGAAGGAGTTGAGAGAGAGAGAAGCCTAGAAGATATAGTTGAACAAATCATGGATGAAAATTTCCCTAATCTGGGGAATGAAACATGTGTTCATGTCCTAAAGGCAGAGAGGACACCCCCTAAGATCAAGAAGGACAGAAAAACCTCCAGGTACATAATTGTGAAATTCATGAATCATAAAATCAAAGACATGTCTTAAAGGCAGCTGGGGGAAGCAATCTCTTATGTATAGAGGGAGGACAATCAGAGTAACAACAGACCTATCCACAGGAACCTTGCAAGCCAGAACTGGCTGGCAAAACGTATTCAGGAAATTACATGAAAAAAATATGCAACCAAGGATAATGTACCCAGCAAGGTTGACTTTCAAAATGGAAGGAGAGAAAAAGAGCTTCCAGGACTGCCAAGGTCTAAAAGATTATGTGACCACCAAGTAGTGCTACAAGAAATATTAAAAGGGGTTCTATAAAAGAGAAACGAACCCAAAGTGACACAGAATAGAAATTTACAGAGGTAATCTATAGAAACATGAACTTCACAGGCAACATGATGTCAATAAAATCATATCTATCAATAATCACTCTCAATGTGAATGGCCTAAATGCTCCAATAAAAAGGCACAGGGTTGCAGACTGGATAAAACGACAGGACCCGCCCATATGCTATTTACAAAGGACACATCTAGAATCTAAAGACACTTCCAGATTGAAAGTGAGGGGATGGAGGACCATCTTTCATGCCAATGGACCTCAAAAGAAAGCCAGGTAGTGATTCTTGTATCAGACAAATTAGATTTTAATCTAAAGACTATAGTCAGAGACACAGAAGAACACTACATCATTCCAAAGGTCTATACACCAAGAAGATCTAACAATTGTAAATATGTATGCCCCCGACATGGAAGCTGCCAACTATATAAGTGAACTGTTAAGCAAAATAAAGAATCATATTGATACAAATACATTAATTGTAGGAGATCTTCACACACCACTCTCAGCAATGGGCAGATCATCTAAATAGAAAATCAACAAAGAACTGGACCAGATGGATCTCATAGATATATTCAGAACATTCCACCCTAAAACAACAGAATACTCATTTTTCTCAAGTGCACATGAAACTTTCTCCAGAATAGACCACATGCTAGGTCACAAATCAGGGCTCTACTGATACCAGAAGACTGAAATTATTCCCTGCATATTCTTGGACCACAATGCCTTTAAACTGGAACACAACCACAACCAAAAGTTCAGATGAAAATCGAACACTTGGAAGCTAAAGACTATCCTACTCAAGAATCTTTGGATCAACTAGGAAATCAAAGAAGAATTGAAACACTTCATAGAAACCAATCCAAAACCTATGGGATACAGCAAACGCAGTCCTAAGGGGGAAATACATAGCCATCCAAGCCTCACCCAAAAAAATGAAAAATCCCGAATACACCAACTCTCACTACAACTTAAAGAACTGGAAAATCAGCAACAAATTAAACCAACCCCACACACAAGACAGGAAATCATAAGATTAGAGCAGAGATCAATGAACTAGAAACTAGAGACACAGTAGAACACATTAACAAAACTAGAAGCTGATTCTTTGAAAGAATTAATAAGATCAGTAAACCATTGGCCAAATTAATCCAAAAGAAAAGGGAGAGGACCCAAATTAATGAATTATGAGTGAAAAGGGAGAGATCACGACCAACACCAAGGAAACAGAAATAATCATCAGACATTACTGTCAACAGTTATATGCCAAAAAGTTTAACAACCTAGAAGATATGGATGCATTCCCAGAAACCTATGAACTTTCAAGACTGAAACAGGAAGAAACTGACAACCTGAATAGACCAGTATCTAGTAATGAGATTGAAGCAGTGATCAAAAACCTCCCAAAAAACAAGAGCCCAGGACATGACAGATTCTCTGGGGAATTCTACCAGACATTCAAAGAAGAAATAATACCTATTCTCCTGAAGCTGTTTCAGAAAATAGCAACAGAAGGAAAACTTCCAGACTATTTCTATGAAGCCAGCATTACTTTAATCCCCAAACCAGACAAAGAACCCATCAAAAAGGAGAATTTCAGACCAATATCTCTGATGAATATTGATGCCAAAATTCTTAACAATTTCCTTGTTAACATAATGCATTACATTAAATACATTAAAAAGATTATCCACCATGACCAGGTGGGATTTATCCCAGGGATGCAAGGATGGTTCAACACTCGAAAATCAGTCAACATGATAGAACATGGTACTCTCATTTGATGCAGAAAAGGCATTTGACAAAATACTACATCCATACCTGATTAAAACTCTTCAAAGTATAAGGATAAAGGAAACATTCCTCAATTTCATAAAATATCATTCTCAACAGGGAAAAACTGACAGCCTTCCCTCTGAGATCAGGAACAAACAAGGATGCCCACTCTCACCACTATTGTCAAAGAAGAAGTCAAACTCTCTCTCTTTGCGATGACAGGATACTTTATGTGGAAAACCCAAAAGATTCTACCCTCAAACTACTAGAACTCATACAACAATTTAGTAATGTGGCAGGAATACAAGATCAATGCACACACATCAGTTGTGTTCCTATACACTAACAATGAAAAACTATAGAACACTAATGAAAGAAATTAAAGAAAACAGAAAAAGATGGAAGAGCATTTGATGCTAATGGATCAGAAGAATAAACATTGTCAAAATGTCTATACTGCCCAGAGCAATCTACACTTTCAATGCCATTCCGATCAAAATTCCACCAACATTCTTCAAAGCATTGGAACAAACAATCTTAAAATTTATATGGAACCAAAAAAGACCCCGAATCACTAAGGAATTGTTGAAGAAGAAAAACAAAGCTGGGGGTATCACATTACCTGACTTCAGGCTTTATTACAAAGCCGTGATCACCAAGACAGCATGGTACTGGCACAAAAACAGAGAAATAGACCAATGGAACAGAGTGGAGAGTCCAGATATGGACCCACAAATCTATGGTCAAATCATCTTCAACAAAGCAGGAAAAAATATCCAGGGGATAAAAGATAGTCTCTTCAATAAATGGTGCTGGGAAAATTGGACAGCTATGTATAGAATAAAACTAGACCATTCTCTTACAACACACACTAAGACAAACTCAAAATGGATGAAAGACCTCAATGTGAGGCAGGAATCTATCAAAATCCTGGAAGAGAAGGTAGGCAGTAACCTCTTTGACATCGGCCACAGCAACTTCTTTCAGTACAGGTCTCCAAAGTCAAAGGAAACAAAAACAAAAATGAACTTTTGGGACTTCATCAAAATAAAAAAACTTCTGCACAGTGAACAGTCAACAAAACAAAGAGACAACCCAGGGACTGGGAGAGGATATTTGCAAATGACACTACAGACAAAGGGCTAATATCCAAGATCTATAAAGAACTACTCAAACTCAATATTCAAAAAGATGATCACATAAAAATGGGCAGGAGACATGAAAAGGCACTATTAAAAATAGAGCTACCCTATGACTTTGCAATTGCACTACTGGGTATTTACCCCCAAAATACAGATGTAGTGAAAGGAAGGTCCATATGTACCCCAATGTTCATTGCAGCAATGGCCACAATCGCCAAACTGTGGAAAGAGCCAAGGTGCCCTTCACAGATGAATGGATAAAGAAGATGTGGTACATATATACAACGGAATACTATACCTCCATCAGAAAGGATGAATATCCAACTTTTGTAGCAACTTGGACTGAATTGGAAGAGATTATGCTGAGTTAAATAAGCCAAGTAGAGAAAGTCAAGTATCACATGGTTTCTCTTACCTGTGGTGCATAAGGGGTAATATAGAGGACAGTAGGAGAAGGAAAGTAAATGGGAAGTAGGGTAATTCAGGGAGGGAATGAAACATGAGAGACTTCCTCAGAAAGGCACTGAGGGTCTTGGAGGGGAGGGAGTGGGAGGATGGGAGAGCCTGGTGGTGGGTACCGAGGGCACGTATTGCATGGGGCATAAAAAATGAATATTGGAACACTGAAAAAATAAAATAGAAATAAAAATAAATTTTAAAAAATTAAAAATAAAATAAAAATAAAAGACTTGAAAGATAATATACTGTCAGTAAAAAAACAGAAATTTAAATAGTACTTTTTAAAAGTAAATGTTAGAACTGAAAAATTTACTAACTGAAATAAAAATGCTGTTAAAGGATTCAGCATCAGCTTAGAAATAGCAAAATAATCAATGAACTTATATATTATTAGAAATTACAAAATTTGAAGACCAGAAAGAAAAGGTGATACTGCATACAATAAATTTGGGAATTTGTTTTTTTTTCTCTTGTAGTTTCTAGAAAGTTTGGGTAGAATTTATGTTATCTCTTCTTTAAGTGTGAGAGATATTTCATCAGTGAAGCCATTTGAGTCTAACAGTTTGTGGATATGCATCTGTAAACACATGTATTTCATGTGAATTCTTTTTATTTAAAATTTTCAGTATCTTACTATGTATAAAGTTATTCAGTTACCTATTTTTTTCTTGAGTAACTGTAAGTAGCTTGTGTCTTTCAAGGAATTTATTCATATCATCTAAGACAACATATTTATTGGCATGAAGTCATATAATATGCTGTCATAATCTTCTTTATATCTATAATATTCATATATATGTTCTGCATCTATTCCTAATATTGATAATTTCTCACTCTCTCCTCTTACTATTGCAGCTGAAAATTTATTCTTTATTGGTTTTTTTATGTTCTTTATTATTTTCTGTATTATTATTAATTATTTTCTTCCTTCTACTTGCTTTGGGTTTAATTTGCTTTTTGTTTTTTGTATGAAGGATATTACAGTTTTGATTTGAGACCATTCTTCTTTTCTATTGTAAGTATTTAAAAATAAAAAAAATTCCTTGAAACACTGATTTACTTAATTGCACAGATTTTCATGTATTTTTTTTATTTTTATTCAACTAAAGTATTCAAAGAAAATTCAATATTTCAATACATAATACTTTTTAAAGGCTCACAGGTAACTTCCTAGGATGAAGAAAGTATTTTATATTTTGATTAGGATTACATTGTCAAAGTTCACTGAGCAATATACAATATACATTAAATAGACATTAAACTCAATATATACTGAGCATTTTATTGTATGTAAATATTATGTTGATTATAAAAAATATATATGGAATATGGTAGGGAATGTCATGGAAATGAAGAGTTTTCTCCTATAGGACAGAGTGAAAAATGTCGTGTTTGTGCCAGAACCCAAAGAAAGACCAACCTTTAAGTGATGTGAAAAGCCATAATAGCCAATAAAAGAGACATCATAGAATTATTATCCACAAATATATAAGAACTAGGAGTATGTCATGGGATTCAGAGAGTGGAGGTGCAGTGATAAGTATGTCACATTTTGCAATTTGGTAATGATGAATAATAAGAAAAGCTGGTAACTTTCTGATTACACACAGCCATGTGGAAGCTGTGGCTTCTATTAATGGGAATTATTCAAGAGAAAGACCAGACATAAATACAAGAATTGGAAATGAGCCAGAAGAGAGTACAACATAAGAAACAATCTTTAGAAGCACAGGCTCGAAGCAGGAGATAAAGACTGGACAATGTTGAAAAGTGATGTACGATTAAGAATAGTTCGAAGGAGTACAATTAGGAATGAGGTTACTTGAATATGTACATAGGTTAAAGATAGAAAGTGAGTGAGAAAAGCAGTGGAAGTACATGGCAAATAGACAAGGCAAATGACTGAGGAGCAGAGCCCAGGAAACAGCATGTGGAAATGTTATCCAGGGGTAGGTAAGTAACTTCTTCAGTAGTAAGATATCCCATCCCCTAAAAGTGAAAGAAATGTAGATAAAAAGAGAAACTAATGTTCTCAGTGAAACACGAAGAAGGATTAGAAAGGTGCTGAGGCCTTAATTGGTAGGTAGAGGTGCACAGAAGAGAACTACCTGTGAACAAAAAATGTGATTTATGAGTCATGTTAAGCACCAGAAATAAGGTATATCTCAGTGAGATATATAATGGTATCTTTCTCATGGCATAATCTTGTTTCCTCAAAGATGCTAATTATATTAATTACATTAATAATAACCACTTATAAACTGCCTATGGTTTGGCATATGCTGTTTGAAGCTCATATAGGTTAGTGAATTGAACTCTCACAAAATTCCCATAAAGAAGATAGTACTATTTATATTAAGGCTATACATGAAAAGATTAAACTGTGGCAAAAAAAAAGGCAGTTATTTGCAGTTATTTGACTTCATAGCTAAGACTATATTATGTTTACCCATAAAGTTGATTTGTTCAATAATAGTTATGAGGAAATCAAGAATTACTTTATTTAGAATTACTTTATTTAGAATTACTTTATCTTAATAGGAGTGTGGTCTAGGCCGGGGTGCCTTGGTGGCTCAGTCGTTAAGCATCTGCCTTGGGCTCAGGTCATGATCCTACAGTCCTGGGATGAGCCCTTGCATTGGGCTCCTTGCTTGGGGGGGGAAGCCTACTTCTCCCTCTCTCACTCCCTCTGCTCATGTTCCCTCTCTAGCTATGTTTCTCTCTGTCAAATAAATACATAAAAATCTTCAAAAAAAAAGAGTGTGATCTAGAAATGATCTTTGTATACTAACACTGTATTCTCCTGTGAACTTGGTATGATAATTCTTATGGAAAACAATAAAAAAGATACAAATACTTTTGAAAAAAGTACTGTCATTTAATTGTTTAATGGAGAAGTGTTACCTAAAATACAAAAACATCATATACCTGGTAAGTATTAATTTTGATCAAACTAAGTCTAAATTTTGGCACTCAATGGATAAGTTTTTGTTGAGGCTGACCTTTATGTATACAAATACATTTTTAAAAAAGGACATATATTGCTTCTTCTTGTGTACATCTCATACCTATTTCTTACTTTTACTTAATGGTTTACCATCAAAAATAACAACTCCAGAGGGAGGAATTTGCAAATATCTGCAGAACCTGTTGAATAAATCTGCCTTATAATAGTTGCTTCCCACAGAGGTTGAACTTGAGAAACACAAAATGATAAAAATGTATTTTAAAATTGTCACAAAAGTGAACATCTAAATAAGAAAGGCTCATCCCTATCCTTCAAGCCAATTTTCTTATAAAAAATAAAATACTTTAACAAATAGCATGATAAAATGCCAAAGTAACAAATTGTTATTTTATTTAAAGAACAGGAATAGACTATTACAGTCAGCTTCCTTGCTCAACATAAGAGAAGTACAGAGGATGTGTTGGTTATAACTATTTTTACCTTCTAGTTTCATTCTCCATGTCCAAATGTGCATCACTATCTTTTGTATTGCATAATTTACTGATCATCACAACCAAGTGTGCTACCTATTCCTTCACTATAGCCCTGTCTTTTACATTTAAACTTCTTGAATGGTCAATCCATACCCTTTTTCATTCCTGGGTGTGTTTTTCACTCTCCCCCCCACCCCAAATAGAAATGAGTTGATTATAAAATGCACTATTTCAGAGTCACTTTCTTCCTCTGTATATCTTGGAGTCTAGGAATTCGAAGTTACCCAGAAGAAAGAGAACTAAAAAAATTGTCAAGACCTATTGATACACATTCAAACATAGCAAGATCTGCCTTTGCTAGTGAAGCAGAGTGAATCCTTCTCAGCTCCATCCTAGTTCACAGTCTTTAAGGAAGCCCACACAGAGAGGCAGAAGAAAATATTTTGTCCTCTTTCTAAGCAAATGAGTGAAGGATCCTGAATAGACTTAAATTCCTTATTCTGAACCTCAGAAGTGTGAGTGACACAGTCAAGAGACACATTTTTTGCTTACTTTCCAAAAATAATCTAGAAATAAGATGATGACTTTAACTGGTAGAAAAACAAACAAACCAACCTTGAGAGCTGCAATTGAAAAAAGTACACGCGTAACTATTGTGGGCCAGATTAAAAGTTTCCAGTGAACTATATGAAGGCCCTGCTAACTGGAGCTAGCCTAGAATTATGAGTCTCTCTTCAAGTGAGCTATTAGGAGGTAGATGTGGACTCTAACAAACAGATAAAAAAGTAGAAGCCCAGAGGCTAGGTGGAAGTCAAATCCAGCAGACTGAGAAGGCATCAGCTGTTGTAGGAAAATGCAGATGTAGTAGTCAGGTAGGAGATTTTTATGGCATACAAAATTACCCCATAAGGAAATTACCCACCAAACTGAACAGCTTCCACATCAAAGTTAATAAGTTCCAGATTTTATTTGGGTTAATTTTAAACCAAGTAAGATCTTTTTTTTTCCCCCCAAGAGTTGGATGCTTAACCAGCTGAGCCACGCAGGTGCCTCAGATCTTTCTTATCTTTTATCTCCATTTCATTTTCCATGGGTCTAGTAAAGCTCAAAGCAGTATATCCAGTAAAAAGTGGACAATACAATATAGACTAGAAAGTAAGATAAGCAGGCTCCCCTTAATCCCTCTGTTACTAAAAATTTTCAAACATGAAGCTTTCCTATAGTATTAGAATGGAGAATCTTTAATTGAAAACACTGAGATTCAGTTATATTGGTATAAGTATTTTTCTATTACCTGAAGAATAAAAAAATAAAGGGTAAGAGTGCCTATTGAAGGTTTCATGCAAGAAGGAAAGAATTCATGTTAAGGAAAGAATTCATTAACAGAACAACCTATGGGAGAAGTGAAAGAATACTGGTTTTCTGCTTGTACTCATCAAGTCCAGCTTTTTCAATGAGACAGTTACAATTACATTAAAAATCATCAGAGTTAAGTCATTTCAAATGTCCAAACAGAAACAAAAAATTCACACTTGCATCAAACTTGAGTTTGTAAAATAATTCACCCTTTGTCTATTTTCCTGGGCATGACCTGGTCGCAGATTTTACTTTTCACAGGGTGACTTTTACTTCTTTTAATCTCTGAGGTTTGGGCAGTAATACTGTCTAAGTATAGCTTTTACTAATATTATTTTGACATATATTCTGTATATTATTCTGATTAGTGGGCCCCAATTCGAGTAAGGGTTTTACAAAATAGCAAGCTCGCTAAGACTGTCATACCATAAACCAAAATATAAAAGAGAAAATGCCTTCCTTTTATCCCTTTCTCTTATTTAAATTTATATAATTATTCTCTAGAGAATAAGCCAGTGTTACTCTTACAGTGTCCTGCTCTCTCCTACAAATTTTCCTGTCCTCCTTTTCTAAGATAAAGATTGTATAATGGTACAGAGTTAAATTCAGTCTGAGTTTTGTTGAGCATTAAATGAAATAACGGTATATGAAAAGAGTAGACCACTACTGAAAAACAGTAAACTATCAATAAATGTGAAATAGTATTACTAGTACTACTTTTATTAGTACTATTATTGTTGCCAAATCATATATTCTCATAGATTCTTAATATTTTATCTGAACTTCATGAAATTATGTCTTTAAAATCCCTTTAATTATAGCAAATACAGGAAGCTAAATATATCTAGGACTTCCTATTAAAAATAGAAGCAAAGTAGAATTCATAATAACCATACATTTGCATTATCTTGATTTTCTGACATACACAATTCTGCTTTGATTTTCTGTATAACTATTACACAGGATCTTCTAAAAATTAGAGATAATATATGTCAAGTACATTGCCAGGCTGATACTGTGAATTCAATGGTAATTTCTCTATATTTATAATTTCTTCTAGTTCTCTTAAATAATATTAGTATTTGTACATTCATTTCATAAATAGCATTTTATATTCCAAATTTCTGTGTTCCTTCCTGAATCTAACTATGACCTAATATTTGGTTCTTTAATTTTCTTTAATTTTCTCTAATTATTTTAAATAGTGAATTACATGTTGCTGTTTCTCTATATGTTCATTAATTGTTACTGGAATTCCTGGCTCTCCAGCATCTTCTTTTTTACACTTTTGTCCCATTTATATGGTCCAAGTTTTATGTGATTTAGATATACAGCATCAAGCCTTGCTAAATCCTGAGACAATATGTAGCAAAAGACCTACCTTTTTAACTGCTGAACTTATGTAACTGCATAGCTTGCCTTAAGGCAAGGCAACGTTTCATATTGTGTTTTTATTGGTATACAAATATTCATACAATCTCAATAGCAAGTGCTCAAAATACGTTTACTATAGGATCTACAACATGATTTTATCGTGTATTACTATTAAACAATTCTCTGTAGAATTCATTTGCAAATTTGCTTCCACACTCAAAGACAATTTTTAGACTTAAAAAATTCCTGGGGTGCCTGGGTGGCTCAGTTGATTAAGCAACTGCCTTCGGCTCAGGTCATGATCCTGGAGACCCAGGATCGAGTCCCACATCAGGCTCTCTGCTCAGCCGGAAGCCTGCTTCTCCCTCTCTCACTCCCCATGCCTGTGTTTCGTCTCTGGCTGTGTTTCTCTCTGTCAAATAAATAAAATCTTAAAAAAAAAAAATTCTTGATTTTTCCCCCATTTTTTAAGTAGTCTTCCTTTACTTACTTATTTGTTTCCTACCTCAAAAAAATCCAAATTTTCTACTTTCATACTTAGTCTAGATTTTAAGACTCCCATCTGCTATTACCCCTAACTTCAGACAGATAAAATCAAAATCAGGGTTTGGTATATATTGAAAACTTCTAGATTTGTCTTCACCCAAAGAAAGTATGTAATTTCATTCCTCTTAAGCACATGGATGCTTAAATGGAAACCAGAAAGACTATGGAGAATGAAGAAATAAAAAGCTTTCACATCAACAAAATGAAAGCAGTCATTTTCAGAACACCTGGGTTAACACAAAGAAATAGAGTGTGCTGGAATAAATTAAATGGAGGTAAAATAATGTTTTTTTCCATAAAGTTATATTTTTAGTAGCTTTTAAAGTTACTTTAAAGTTTTCCCCTTTTAACTAAGGGGAAAAAAGCAATTTATTTTATGCTCATAGTATATGTAAAGGTAGACTGCATGACAAAAATAGCACAAGAATTGAAAATAACGTTGCAGGAAACAAACTACATAGGAAGCAGTATATTATTTTCCAGATAGACTGATGAATAAGTGAGATTAGCAGACCGCAGAAAAGGACCAGAATAAAGAAAAGTTTTTAATTCCATCTTCTCAACTTAAAGTGAATTGAGAAGGATCATTTTATAGATATAATTCTAAAAGGAAAGGAGAAATTAGTGTTAAGTACAGAACATTGCAAGTTATTATATCAAATATAGAAAATTTCCAATATGTACATAAAAACATATGATTTCTCAAGAACTTACCCTTCTACAATTATGAATTAAGTCAAAATATCAATAAAACTATGGATTTCAAGTTACTGGAATTTTTTTTTTCTGCTCTCTAAAGTCTTTTTATTCAAAGTATGGTCTGTAACATGATGAGTGTAACTGTAACTGAGTACAGTTACAGTCTGTAACTGAGCATAGAACTGCTGAATCACAGTTACAGTCTGTAACTGAGTAATGCATAGAACTGTTGAATCACTATATTGTACCTGAAACTAATATAACATTCATTATGTTATTTAGACTGGAATATTTTAAGGAAGAAAAAAATTAAAAACAAAGTGTGTTCTTTAACTCAGCAGCATCTGTGCTAACTGGGAGCTTCCTAGAAATGCGAAATCTCAGGCCTGTTTCTGGATATCTTCAGATAATATCTCTTATGCACTGATGAATTAATCTGTCTGTCGGCACCATAGTTGTTTGTTAATCAGTCACACCACCAAATAAATACCTGCCTGCTAAATGCATTCGTGTTGAATGCAGGTATAAAGAAATAAAGGACTAATCTAGTTGGAAACGAACACCTACAATAACAATAAATTTGCTCTATCTCCAAAACCAATGCCATCTTCAACACCAGAAATAAATGAACTCTTTCATCTTAAATCTGATAAAATAAACTTACTTTTTCTTTCCTTTGCAGAGACAAAACTTCTGGCATCTAGAAGTGCGGGGTCATCTGTGCCCACACTGCCTTTTTTTAAAAGTAAGCTTAAAAAAATAACCAACCAACATGGGATTGAACTCACAACCCCAATACTGAGAGCCCCATGATCTACAGACTGAGCCAGCTAGGTTCCTCCCTGCATGATGCATCTTTTAGGAGTTGTTAAATTAGTGCTGAGTGGTGTCAAGTGTGAGAATTCAACATGTACTTCTGAAACTGGCAACTAAAGAGTTAATAAGACCAAAGACTACAACTGCCTGTTCTCCTAAAAGTGGCTGCCACCCAATTTTTATAGATAACATTCTTGCCTGGCACCATGACAACAAAATGCTGATTTAGTTGTTTTCAGGGACTTAAGGCTTTACCTAGAAGCTGGCCAGAACCTGTCAGGACCACAGATCTTCTCTTTAAGCACAACATAATGACTTCAGCCCTCCCCTACTTAGTAATTTCTTTTATCTGATTTTGAGTGATAGTAGCTTGTCTTCTCTATAGACAGACCCTTTTTAGTTTGCTTGAAAGAGTCCTGACTCTCATACTCTTCTGCTATTCAGGGAGGCAGATTTGAGGCTTGTTCTTCCACCTCCTTTGACTGCCACTCAAAACTTTTCTTTCCTGCATACTAAATGTGTCAGTGACTAGCTTTACTCTAAGTCTGGCAAACAAACTTGGTTTCGGTTAGACTCTGGTATAAGGTACTTACTCTTTATTGAATCACATCTACGCCTGGCTTTCTGCTTCCCAGATATTTTGCCCCTAATATTACTTAGTAAATCCCTTCTTCAATTATCTCCTTACAACATCTCCTTATACTACCTCTGAACAATTCAGCATTTATACTATCCACTTACAGCTAGTGGAACTGAGTCATAAGAAAAAATAAGCCTTGTACTGATTATCCTGTGTTAGTCTCAAGATAATCGGATGCCACTAATAAATAGTAAAGGATGAGACTCTGGAAGATGATGACAAGCCTTATTAAGACTGTCAG